>JAVIWB010000390.1:0-15325 GCA_031893035.1 Dermolepida albohirtum
AGAATTTTTTGATTTCCTGCATCATGTCGCCCGCCTTTTTCCATTCGTCCTCCGTCAGCGGCCCCAGCTTCAGCGACAGTCAGATTCCCCTCCAGCATATCGCGGTTTCCCATGCCCGAGAGTGCGCAGGACACATTGGGGTTGCCCAGCACAAAACGCAGTGCCAGCTCCGGGGTGGACACGCTTTCCTTGCCCAGCAGGCTTGATACGGCGAGCTTGCGCGGACAGCCGTCCGCCCGCCACCGGCCCCATGACTACGACGCCCAGCCCCTTAGAGGCGGCATAGGCAATGCCCTCCTCGTTGGAGCGGTCCAGCAGGTTATACTGAACCAGCACCAAGGAGAAAATCTCTCCCGATCGATAATATGCTTCAGATGCTCGGGACGGTCGTGGAAGGAGAAGGAGATATGGCGAATGAGACCCTGGTCCATCGCCTTGCGCGCTCGTCCATTAGCTTTAAGCCAACCACTTTATGATCAAACGCCTCTTTTCCGATGCCGTGAAAATGATAAAAGTCGACGTAGCCGGTGTCCGGCTTTTCAAGGAACCGGCAGAGTATGCGCCGGAAATCGTCGGTTTGCTTGACCTCCCCCATGGGCAGTTTGGTGGACAGCATGACTTTGTCGCGAAAAAGGCTTCGGACGGCCTTGCCGCAGTGTCGAAATAGTTGACGCCCTTTTCGTAGGCCAACGCCAAAATCTCGGTGGCCCGTCCTCGTCCACCATACCATGAGCCGAAGCCCAGAAATCTCAAGGCCGGTATTCCCGAATTTTCTGTATTGCATATACATACCCCTTTGATTCAAATCAATGTCATAAATAATATTATAGCATATCTGTGCGGCAAACACAAGTAGGGAAGAATAAAACTTCAATTCGCAAAGTAAAATATTGATAGATCTAAATTCACAGGTTAAAAGCAAAATCATAAACAGTGTTTTTTGGAACCTTTTTTCAAAAAAGGCCCGAAGAAATAAAACGCCGAGAGAAGCCTCAGCCATAAAATCGGAATCATACCCACACGTTTTGTGCTTGTCTTTTGATTATATTCGCGAAATTTTTGGTGGTGCTGCCAGTACAATTCGCAAAGTAAAATATTTATACGGCGTCAATCTAATATCACAGGTTAAAAGAACCAGAAAAGCGATTTGTTTCTTTGCATAAACAGTGTTTTTTGGAACCTTTTTTCAAAAAAGTAACACGTTTCTCTTTTCTCATTTTTACTTTGCGAATTGCGTGATATGCTCCGCGCAAGTTTCGGCCAGAACGTCACGCTCGTCCTTACAGATGTAATCAAACCCCAGTTCCTCAGCACTGGCAGCGGGCAAATGCTCCTTGCCGCCGTACACCGCCCGGTATCCGGCCTGTTTCATCAGCTTTCCAAGTCCGTTGTCCAATAGATAGTCCGGCAGCCGGTTCTGACACATTTCGCTCTGGTATTCATTGCTTCTGATCCCGACTTCGCTGGGGTACACGCCGGTGAGAAGGCTGAACCGGGACGGCAGGCAAACCGGGTTGGTGCAATAGGCGTTGGTGTAACGAACACCGTTTTTTGCGAGGAAATCCATGTTCGGCGTATTCAGACAGGGGTTACCGGCACAACTCATCATATTTGCGCTCTGCTGGTCGGTCATGATCCAAAGGATATTGGGTCGCTTTTCTTTCATATGCGGTTTGCTCCCCTCTTAAAGGTTACTTTTTATCGTGCAAAGTAATAGGACAATTCTCTGGAGGGTAATAAGCCCTATCGTACAAAACCCACTAAAAAACGAGGTTTTGTACGATAGGCGTTTTCAGGCATTAATAAACTTCTAAACTAATATATTTAAATATGACTAATATATTGGGAGTGTGGAAGTGTTGCTCGGTGATGGGTATTTATTATTACAATTTATTAAAATAATCGACTATATTGTTAAAAGCGTAAAATATTGATGCATCATTAAATAACGACTCATTAATTTTAGCACTCAAGTGAGATAATGCAGTTGCACCTATTGCAAATCCCACAATTGTATTAGATCCAGTAGCAAACCATGTTGAACGGGAGGCGTGATAATCACCTAAGCCCATATCCTCATAATTGATTTGAAGCACATTACAGATTCTAACAAGTTCTTGCTTAATAAAACTTAAATCAATAAAATCATCTTCGGTCAAATATATTGTTGCATTGCCATTCTGTGTTACAATAACAAAATTATTTAAGTCTTCAATTATCTTTTGAAAATTTTCATGGTTAGATATTCCAAGTGAATTTTCCACATTGGCAATCGCTCTAAACATATATTTTTTAAGCGCAGACGGTTCAAAATATGAAATTAACGCTTCTCTTGGATTGAGTAAAACATTGGTTCCACCATTGGTTCCACCTTAGTACCATTATAGTTAGCTTTTACTATCTCTGCTTTTGAATATTTTAAACCATCATATTGATATAGTTCCAATGAAGACTTGTCAAAATCCTCCGGAAGAAGCGAAGCAAGTTTTGAACCTATCATAGTTTCTGGTATCGGTAAAATATAATCGGTATCTGATATACCAAAATATTTCATCAACAAAGGTTGCTGATTCACTATTTCGTTCAGTTTTTTTGCAGAATTTGAAAGTGACTGAGACTTGAAGCCCAATTTTTCTCTACTGGATTTATACGTTGCATTTGCGATTAAAAATAACACAACACCCGTCAAAATAAAAATAATACCAACTAATGTTGACGCACGTAGCAATAGAAGTCCTGCAATCATGCCGACAACAGCAATTCCTAGCGTAACAAATAGTTTAATCGCAAACTTTTTCATTTCAGGTGTGTCTTCAGATGTGACGCTCATTGAAGTTTCATGAACGGGGTTAATTTTTTTCGTTGATACACTTGTTTGTTCTTGCTGTTGGCTTTTCCCACAGATAGTGCAAAAAGCCGCGCCGTCTTTGATTTGTTTTCCACAGTGAACACAGAACATAATGATCGCCTCCAATATAATTTTTATTGGTTGCCCTCGGCTGTTGTGGTTGCCTGATCCTTTTCGCAAAAGTACACTTTTTTAAAATAGCACCCATCAGCATTGTAAATATCAAAAAATGCGTATCGTGTAACTTTTATGTATAAATTGTAGCATATCTCTTGACGAAAAGCAATGTTTCTGCTAAATATATTAAAATAAAAGGCTTCGTAAAAGTGTACATTTACGAAGCCTTTATTATTTATTTCTTTGCATAATAAACACCATGCTGAGGGCCGCGACGCAAAACGCCATGAAAAACAGGCATGGTGTCGCCCAAAGTCCGCTCTGCTCCTTCTGCTTTTATCATTTTACACGCTAATTCCCCTGACCGATAAGCGACAGAATTTACTACATTGGACTTTGGAGAATAATCATATGTCAAACCATCATAATTGCTATGCAGTTTATCGTCAGCGCGATAAGCAGCAGCTGCAATAGTTGAGCGACCCGTTTTACGGCTGACAATGCCAACACGCAAATGATAGATTGCCAAGCTAACACCTCCCACATATTCTCACTACAGGATATGCAAAGACAGCTTGGCAGTAGCACACATTGCGTAAGCAATGTGTAAGTGCGCCCTTAGGTGGTTTGTGGGTGGTGGTCTGGCAAATTTGAAAGGAGCAACGCGACATCATATTTGTTTGGTCATCGCTCATAAACCACTTGTCGCTTTAGCGACAACAATTGCGAAGTATAACGACATGCAAAAAAAATACACCACCCTGATGTTTCAGAATGGAGCGCTTACAAGTTCGACAATTTAATAATTTTTTTGATAAAATAAATGTTAGATAGAATGTTGTTTTTTCATTGGGCTTTTTATGAACTTCGTCATAATATAGCATACGGTGTATTGCAGGAAGAAAAGTGCCAAGAGGCACGTCAAACGTATAAAAAAGCTTTATCGATATTGAAAATATGGAAAAATATCCCTGAGAGGCGAAAAAGCCATATTATGCTTGCTCTGCAAAAAAAGCGGCATCCGCGGATATTCATCCGCGGATGCCGCCCAGCGCGGTATCAAAAGGGATATGTAGTTCAGTTGACCCAGCCGCGCGCCTTGACCGCGTTCGCGACACGGTCGATCGCGATTGTGTAGGCTGCGTCTCTCATGTAGAGGTCCTTTTCCCTGGACAGCAAGTAAACGGCGTCGAAGGCACGGTTCATGGCGAATTTGAGCTTTTCGAGAACCTCTTCCCTGCTCCAGAAATAGTTCATATTGCACTGCACCTGCTCAAAGTAACTGCAGGTAACGCCGCCGGCGTTGCACAGGAAGTCGGGGATCAGGAAGATGTTCTTTTTGGCGATCAGCTCGTCGCAGTCCGGCGTAGTCGGGCCGTTGGCGCCCTCGCAGAGGATCTTGACCTTGTCGGAGATCTGCGGGAAAACGGCGGGCGTGATCTGGTTTTCCAGCGCCGCGGGGATCAAAATATCAACGTCCTGAGAGAGCCACGCGTCGCCGGGCAAAGCCTCATAGCCCAGCTTGACGGCCTTGTCGTTGTCAATGCTGCCGAAGGAATCCTTGATGGAGGCCAACTCGTCGGGATCAACACCGGAGGCTTTTCTGAAGGTAAAGGCCTGCTTTTCCTTCTGGTTCCAGCAGGAAACGGCGATGATCTTGCCGCCGATTTGCTTGTAGAGCTTGGCGGTATATTCGGCGACGTTGCCGAAGCCCTGGATGCTGGCCGTGGTAGCCGACGGGGCAATGCCAAGGCTTCCATAGGCTTCGAGACAGTATACAACGCCGTAACCGGTCGCTTCGGTTCTGCCCAGCGAGCCGCCCATGCCGACCGGCTTGCCGGTAATGACGCCGGGATAACGGCCGCCCATGATCGCTTCGTATTCATCCATGATCCAGAGCATGTGCTGGCCGTTGGTCATCACGTCGGGCGCGGGCACGTCGACGTTGGGGCCGAGCTGCGAGTACAGCGCGCGCGCATAACCGCGGCAGAGGCGCTCCTGCTCGCCCTGGGAGAGGATGCGGGGGTCGCAGATGACGCCGCCCTTGCCGCCTCCTAACGGAATATCCACAACAGCGCATTTCCAGGTCATCCACATGGAAAGTGCTCTGACCGTATCGACGGTTTCGTCCGGATGAAACCGGATTCCTCCTTTGGCGGGGCCCCTTGCGTCATTGTGCTTGATGCGGAACGCCTTGAAAACCTGAGTGGACCCGTCGTCCATTTTGACAGGAATCGAAAAATGGAATTCCTTCATCGGCGAACGCAGCAGATCCTTCGTTCCCTGGCTCAAATTCAAGCCGGCAGCGACCTTGTCGAACTGCGCCTGGGCGTTTTCAAATGGGTTGTAGGATGTGTTTGCCATGAGTGTGCCCCCTTAATTTTTATTTCGTTAAATTATATATGATAAAGGAGGGTCTTGTCAAATATTTTTTGATTGTGCCGATTAAGGCTAAAATCGCAAAGATCCTTATAGAATAAGGACCTTTGCGATTTTTTATCATAGGATGCTTAAAATTTTTAACTTTTTATGCTGGTTTTAGAAAAAAAATATTCAATTTTTATGCGATATTTATAGCGTAAATAACGATTTGCAGTAGGAGTCTTAAGCTGCATTTAAACCGGTTTCCTGCAAGCCGTCCAGACAAGTTCATGTAAAATCGAACTCCATAAGTCAAGCATGGGGCGATGCCGCAGATGAATCAGCACCAGGATCCTGTTCTCATAGGTGGAAACGTCGGAGCGGCGAGCGAATTTTCCGCCCTGCAAGGCAAATTTTCGCAGGCATAATTTGTTTATGGCAAGAAAATTTAACGCGGCAGGCGGTAAGACGGAAAATTCGCCGGCGATACGGCGTTTTCTAACCTATGAGAACAGGTTCTAATGTTTGGGGCTTTAAAACAGGGGTTTGTTAAGAGAAACCTTGATTTCCCGCCATATCATTTAGCCAACCTTCACAAAACCGCGGAGCTGTCAGTCTGAATACAAAGCCCTTGTCTTCGCGTCCTGGTTTCATCCATCCAAAACCAATTTAACACAAGCGTTTTGTATCATCGCTATTACCCTAATAAACAGCCTCCGGGGCTAAAGCAGCGCTCCGGGAATAAAGGCCGGCATGCCCCGTCTATTGTTTGCTCCCCGGATAATATTCGTCATACCGCGCCATGCAGCTTTTGATCACTTTGGCCGCTTCCTCACGGTTACAGATCTCCCGGACCGCCGTGGTTTTGCCTTCGAGAAACTTATAAACCATGAAAAAGTGCGAAATTTCGTTGAAGGTGTGAGGCGGAAGGTCTGAGATATCCTGGTGCATGCTCAGGGACGGGTCTCCGAACGGGATGGCGATAATTTTTTCGTCGACTTCCTCCTCGTCGATCATTTTCAGGACGCCGATCGGATAACAGCGCGTCAGCGCCATGGAATAAATCGGCTCCTGGCAAAGCACCAAAACGTCAAGCGGGTCATGGTCTTCGGCGTAGGTGCGCGGAATAAACCCATAGTTGGCCGGATAGTGCGTCGAAGTGGAGAGCACGCGGTCCAAATATAAAAGACCGGTCTCTTTGTCCAGCTCATATTTGTTTTTTCCGCCCTTGGTGATTTCAATGACGGCGACAAAATCCTTCCAGGATATGCGGTCAGCGCTGATATCGTGCCAAATATTCACGGCGCACCTCATTTCTCCGGAGTGTGTTCCAGCGCACAGAATGGAATTTCAGGCATTTGAGCAATGTGAACACGCGCCGGGCATTTTTTCTATTATACATTAAAACAATTGTGATTTCAATGCGAATCTGTTGCAAATTCAATTTTTTTATGCTATTATATAAGATACTGTATGGACTTTCGTTTGTTTGTGACAAAATGTGTCTTTAAACAGCGGTTTTGTTTGGTTAATTTTTTTCATTTGCGAATATTTTGTGATTTTCTTGATTTTCTGAAAGGGAATGGTCACGACGATGCCCGAACTATACCCAATGCCCGTACCCGTACTCGTACCCGGACAAAAACTGCATTTGCTGACGCCGGAATTTTATTCGCTGTCCTATCTTGCGGCGGAGATCCCGTTGGTTTCCGGCTTGTTTTTGGAGGTCGGCGACACATTTGCGTCAGGGGATCTGAAGCTGACTGTCCTTGGAGAAAGCAGCGAAGGCACATTTCTGGAGCCTAAGGATTTTGTCTTTAAAAGTGTTTCCGCGTATGGCAACAGTTTTTCTAACAGCGAGCGCCTCTATGCGGAATTGGCTTTTTGTGAGTTGCCGGTCAGCGAGGATTTTTTCCTTTCCCTCGACGAAAAGCATACCGGGACGGTCACCGTGCGCGCCGAATTTTGCGGCGAGGTCTGTGTTTGCGAGGCCGCGGTGGAATTGCTGCCCCGCGATACCTTCCCCGGCGTCTTCCATACGCCCGAAGCTGTAGCCGCGTTTGTCACGCCCAACCACCGCGAGGTCGAACGGATCCTGAAAGGAGTCTGTGCGCTGCGCAGCGACCGCGGATGCGAGCAGCTGTTTGAAACCTGCAGCGCCATGTACCGTGCCCTCCAGAAGCAGGCGCTGATCTATATGCGGCCTGAGGACAATTTTGCTGAAATCGAGCATAAGGTCCGGCTGTGTGACAGTCTTTCGGCCAGAGGCGGCCGCGTGATGATGCCTTTAGACCTGGCGCTGCTCTTCTGTTCCTGTGCGGAATATCTGGGATTGGCGCCCGTATTGGCCTTTTTAAAGGGTGAGAGCGGCGCGTCTCATGTCTTTTCAGGGGTTTGGCTGTGTGATCCGCCTGTGGATTCCACGGTATTGGAATCGATGCCTGTACTGTCCGGCGCGCTGGCGGCCGGCGACCTGCTGCTGATCGAGCCCGCTTCCTTTACCGCCGCGCACAACACCGAATTTGCCCAGTGTATCAAACGCGCGCACCTGCAAATTACCGGGGGCGAGTTCTCGCTGTTCTATGCGCTCGATATTGCCAATTGCCGCAAAAGCGGCGTGTCTCCCATGCCGGTTGAGGGGACGATCGCGGATATTGATTTTTCCGATTATGACGCCAGTTCTTCCGAGGATGCGGAAGAGACAGTCAACAAGCAATTGGCGCTGGCGGAAAATGAATTGTTTTTCTCTTCGGACAGCCTGGCGCTCTCAGATTTTATGGCGTCCGCCAATCTGAAAATCCCGTTGCTGCTTTCCGATATCACGCTGCTTGAGTCGCCGGGCGCGCTGGTGCGCCGGGCGCTGTCCTGCTGTCCCGCCGCGGTTTCGCTGGCGGCGCTCGCGCCTGCCGCGGAACATTTTTGTTCGATGGTTCTGCCCCGGACAGACCTGTCCGCTTTTTCGCATGCCGAGATCTCCGACGCGGCCGACGCGGTGCTGCGCGCACGGGAGGAGCTGCGCCGGAGCGCCGGTTTGCACAGCACGAAGAGCGAAGCTGATTTTGAAGAGGACTGCCGGGAGCTGTTTTTTCGGCAATCCGGCAAGTTTTATATTGCCTGCGGTTTTTTGCGCACCCGCAGCGAGAGGGGGAGGTCTACTCGCCGCTGGCGCTGTATCCGGTCAGTCTCTCATTTGCGGACGGGAAAATCTTTCTGACCCAAAAAAGCGATGTGCCGACCGTCAACCGCCAACTGTTAGTCAGCCTGCTGCGCTTTGCGGGCATTCCCAGCGACGAATATCTGGAGGAAACCCTGCCGACGACGCAAAAGGAAATTTTCGCGCTGTTTGAGAATTTTGCCGCCGTGCTGGCAAGTGACCGCTCGAAGGTTCGGCGCGACGTGGTGGGGGAAGCCTGCCTGCTGCAAATGGATCTAAAGGACTATTATCTGTGGTCGGACTTGCAGGCACGTAAAAAACAGATCCGCCTCTCCCCGGCCGTGAGGGCCGTTTGCGCGCCCCGGGCCGTCCGGCTGCCCGAACCGAAGGGCGACGACTCCGATATGGAAGATTTTTTTGCCCCTCTGCCGGCCACCGGGGAGCAGCGCAGCGCATTGGGCGCCGAGGGCGTCTTCATCGTCGAAGGGCCTGCCGGAACCGGCAAGCTGCAGACGGCGGTCAATCTGGCGGCCAAGGAAGCGTACAACGGATCGGCCACTCTGGTGCTGTCGGAGGACCGGCCACAATTGGCCCTGTTTGAGGAGCGGCTGAAATCTATTGGAGCCGGGACGCTCTGCCTGCCGGTCTATGGAGAAAAGGCTGCGCGGGACAGCGTATTTGAGGCGGTGCGTGATGCGGTAGAGCATCTGCCGGCGAAGAAACCTCCTATCCGGCGCCGGACGACGATTCGCCGCTGAAAAAGATGAACGAAGACCTCCATGCCTACGAGTATGCCCTACATAAAAAATACGATTTCGGGTTGTCGCTGTATGAAGCGGTCAACCGGTTTGAGAAGGCATATGCCCAGCTGGATGAAGAGGAAAAGGATGTTCGGCTCACGTATGACGGCCGGGATTTTACCTCATTTTCCGCGGAGGAGCTTGTCGAACTGCTCGCGTTGGCCCAGACGCTGGCCCAAACCGCGCGAAACGCGAACGCCGCCTGCGGCAGAGAAAGCGGGCTCCCCCTGCGGGCCAACCCGCTTTTCGGGATCACGCCGCCCGGACAAGCCTCCGGAAAATTGGCGGCGGAAAACCTTGAAAATACAAAATTGAAGCTCCGGCAAGTGCAGACCGCGCTTTCAGGGCTGCTGCCGAGAATCAGCGTTCGCCCGGATGAGCTGCAAAGCCTGTCCAGGGCACGGGCCGCAAGCGATCTGGTCAAAACGGCGCTGGCTTTTAAGGACGAAGAGGTCCCGCCGGAGCTTCTGGAGTCCGATATCAGCGTCTTTGCCGAGCGGGTGAGCGCAATTAAAGCGCTGCTGTCGCGGCTGAAGGATATTGAAGAGACGCTGGGATTTTTCAACAAAGGTATTTTTGAAACTGACCTCTCCTTTTCCGAAGAGGAGCAGGACTTTGAAAATAAGAACTTTCTTCAGAAGTTTATCGTCCGCAAAGGCATCACCGACCGGCTCGCGGCCTTTGTGCTGCCCGACCGGAAAAACGAATATGCCAAAAAGTCCACCGGCGAGATCCTGCGCCTGCTGACCGAGCACCAGTCGCTGGGCGATTCCCTGCGGCAAAACGGCCTTGAGTCCGGCGCCGACGGGGAGATCGGCTCGCTCTACCGCATCTGCGACTTTGTCGAAACGGTGGGCGCGCTGTACAACAAGCTGTGCGACTTTGACGCGTCCGACCGGCAAAACCGGTTGGTCTGTATTCTGCGCTATGCTCAGAGCATGAAGAAGGACGGTGCGCTGGCGCGGGAGGCCCTGCTGGCAGAAGCCTGCTTTGAGGAATTGGAAAGCGCACTGGCCAAGCTGAAGGAGCTGCTGGGTTTTGACGCGCTGCGCAAGAGTTATTCCGAAGGGATCTTCTTCGGAAAACGGTCTGGAATCGAGGCTTTTTGAGATCGGCCAGTGCCGGAACGCGTTTGATAAATGGAATATCTGGCTCTTTACCGGCAAAAAGGCGCACGAAAAGGGCCTGTATGCCTTTGGAGAATACCTGGAAAAGCAGGGCGCAAAGCCGCCATGTCGATAGCCTGTTTACGGTCAACCTGATGGCCCCGCTGATCAAAACGATCCTGTCCTGCGATGATACCTGCGCCGACGAGGCGAAGCGGCCGGTGCCGTTCGACGCCTATTTCCGTGTGATGGCCCTTGAGAGCCGCAAGAGTGTGGACAGGCTGCTCTTTGCGTATGCCAAGGGCTGGACGAGTATCTGGAAACTGACGGCGGCCAGGCGCAGAAGGAACAGTTGACGCTGTTGTGCGCGAACCAGACAGCGTCGGTACGCAAGTTGTTCGCGCAATGCTCCGGGCTGTTGCAGAAGCTTTTTCCCCATATGTATTGCGGACACCCTTTCCTCCGCGAAAGCGTTGGGCCGGGCGTCTCAATTTGACAGCTTGTTGGTCTTGCAGGCGCAAAAATTGAATGCTGCGCGGGCCTGCAGCGCGTTGTCGCATTCCGAGCGCCCGGTGTTCTTCTGTGAAGATTCCGGTGCGGACGGTTGTGCGGCGGTAGACCGCTATCGTACGCTTGCACCCGCGGTTTTCCCGCTTAAGCGCGTCTTCTCGTGCATTGACGGCAGTATTTACACCTATGTCAACCGCTATCGCTTCGGGAATGCGCTTGAGGTTTTCTGCGGCAACGGCAACGGCAGCGGCAGCGGCCGTGCCTGTGACGCGGTGGAGTATCGGCGGGTAGAATCGGTTTTTGACCGCACCGGCAACCGGGTGGGGAAAGCTGAAGCGGTCTGCGCTGTCGAAGCGGCTCAGCAGTGGATACAGCAGCATCCGCAGAGTTCCTGCGCGGTCTTTGCCTTTACAACGGCGCAGAAGCGTACACTACACGAGTTGATCTATCAGAAGGCCAAAACGGACTATGTGATCTATGATGCGGTTTGTGGGGGCCGGCTTTGCGCGGTCAACGCCTACGAGTCGCAGGGCGCATTCTACGATGCGGTCATCCTGTCTATGACCGCCGGCAAAGACGAAACCGGCCAGCTGGCGGCCAGTTTCGGAGAGCCCAATGAAGCGGCCGGCTGGTTGGGTGAAATGCCCCGTGCCCTCTATACGGCGGTCGGATCGGCTTCAACAAAGCTTATCGTCGTCTCGTCCCTTGCGCCGGAGGATCTGTGGGAAGCGGGCCGCTATTCGCGCGCGGCCAGGGCGCTTTGTTCCTTTATGGTGTTTTGCCGGGACCGGGTGTTGGCCCTGGATGCGCAATCGGCCGGTGCGCGCCGCGCGCCGGACGCGGTCGCGCAGAGCGTGTTGTCGGCGCTGCGAAAAAGAGGACTCAACGCGCAGTTCGGCGGAGAAAAGACGAATTTCTGTATGGATATCGAAATCATTCCCCAAACGAGGGAGCAGTCTCCTGTCGCGGTCATGCTGGACGGCGAAAAGGACGGCGGGATCACGCGTTCGCTGTCCTATGAGAATCAGTTGACGGCGCTGGGGCACCGTACCGTCCGTGTCTGCGCGGTGCGTTATTGGGCGGACGGGAACGCGTCATTGATGAGATTTGTGCGATTTATGAAGGGGAAGAGGCCGCGCATGATGTTTGACGATGGTGTGATCGGGATCGATTTGGGAACCTGCTATACCCGTATCTATGTTTGCGGCAAGGGGATCGTATTGCGCGAGCCGTCTGTGGTGACCTACGATTCCGCCACCCGAAAGATCCTCGCGGTCGGCAGCGAGGCGAGGGAGATGGTGGGGAAAACACATGGCGGTGTATATACCATTTCGCCCCTCAGAGAGGGGGTCGTGGCAGACTATGACCTCACCTGCGCGATGCTGCGGGCGTTTTTGAAGAAGGTAATGGGATTAAACGATATATGTCGATCAATCGACAATGTTTCGCCTTCCGTCCCACTTTCTGTCGATCGGAAATGACAGAAATATAGGCAAAGACAACGTGAAATTTATAGTAATCTAAATCAAATGCTGGCTATTCACGTTTAGCAAAACCGCGGAGCGGTTTTGTGAAGGTTGACTAAATGATATGGCGGGCGTTCCACCCTTGATAATCCCCCCCCTTCTGGATGCAATGTCAATAACTTAAGGAATAACCATCGAAGTGCACAAAAGCGATTATAAAAATTTGTGCAAACTACGAATTGACTTTTACGCAAAGCCGGCATAATGGCGAAAAAAAGAGGTATTCGCGATTATGTTAGACTTTGATTTACTCAATTTTCTTCACTTTATCATCAACAATCAAGAAACACTTAACACAGCTCGGCTTACACCCAATTCTTTTACGCGTAAACGTGAGATGTCGTTTCCTGATGCGCTGTCATTCATGCTCGACATGCGTAAAACTTCACTGCAAACCCGGCTAAATCTTTTCTTTGAGCATACCAAAGGAGGAGATCCTATCAGCCAGCCTGCATTTTCAAATCTTCGTATGAATTTTGACCACTCTCCCTTCGAAAAAATGGTGCGCGGTCTCGTTGAAAAAGAGTATTCCGGCCAGTATAAGCTGCCGCTATGGAATGGTTATCACATTTTCGCCATAGACGGCTCTTACTTACAGTTGCCTCGCGTCGATGCGCTGCGGGATGAATACGGAGTACGCGGCAGGAACGGCGAATGCCCCTGCGCCGGAATTTCTGTATTGTTCGACGTGCTGCATGGTTGGGCTGTTGATCCAATAATCACCAAAGCCAACATGAACGAGCGTGAGGAATGCGAAAAGCATATTGACTTCCTGTGCCGGGAACTGGCACATATCGCGATTAACAGTATTATTTTACTTGACCGCGGTTATCCATCGCTGGATTTACTTGAAAAACTGCAAAATGCCGGTTTTAAATTTCTGGCACGGTGTAATTCAATTTTCCTCTCGGCAATCAATAACGCGCCTATGGGCGATTCTGTCGCTGTACTCAAAAACGGTCTTCCCGTGAGGGTTTACAAGTTTATCTTGCCTTCCGGTGATGTTGAGACACTTGTGACCAACCTTTTCGAATGGCCGGAGTCTTTGTTTCCGGAGCTTTATGGTTTGCGTTGGGGAGTTGAGGTTGCCTACTTCCGGCTTAAAGAAGAACTCTGCATTGAAAAATTTACCGGTAAAACACCGAACAGTATACGTCAAGATTTTTGGGCCAGCATGGTTTTGTTAATTTCTGTCGCGATATTCCAAAGCCAAGCTGATCTCGCGGTACAGGAGCGGCAAAAGTCCAAACAGACAAAACATATAAACCGCGCGCGCACCAGTGGTTTAATCGTTACACTGCGAGATCATTTTATATTCGCTGTCTTGTGCGGCAAACCGAAGTTTTCAAACCCAGAGATGGAGCGTGTCATTAAAACCATGGCCCGCGTGGTGTCTCCCGTTCGTCCCGGTCGCTCTTTCGAGAGAAACTTCAAGCCTGATTACAAAGCTAATCATAACCTTAAATCTCACCTCTAACTCTCCTAACTTCTTCTTACCTTCCCATCCTTATTCCTTAAGTTATTGACATTGCTTCTGGATAGCGCACCCGGGGGCGCAAAAGTTAGTGCTAATTTAAAAGCAGAATCGCTCAACTATGCTTTGATCTAATTGCGCCCCCTGCCGTCGCGCTCAAATCAGCCACAGTCTCGTCACATACACACTCAGCTCTTGAAATTGAGGTTTATGGAGCTTGTATGGATGAAATCGTTTTTTAAATGAAAAGTTCGCCCACAAACAATATTGGAATTAATGGGGAAAACGACTCTATACCATAAATATTTAATAAATTATTAATAATGTTTTATCTTTTTATAAATTTAGTTTAAGGTCTAAAAAAAAATCAATGAACAAAGCAATCCATAAAGCAAGCCTTTAAGTCAAGAGCTGAGTGTGTATATAACGAGACTGTGACTGATTTGAGCGCGACGGCAGGGGGCGCAATTAGATCATGGCATAGTTGAGCGATTCCGCCTTTATGTTAGCACTAACTTTTGCGCCCCCGGGTGCGCTATCCCAAAGGGGGGATTATCAAGGGTGGAACGCCCTTGATCGAGTTCTTTGCCTACTTTCTGTCTCGCGACAGAAAGTAGTACACCGTAACATTTAGCCCTTTACAATACAAAAAAGAAGAGGTATCATAATAATAGGGGTGATACAACATGAAGAAGAACAGAATCAAACTTACATCGGAGGAACGAAAAAAACTGGAGCAATTTAGCAAAACAGGTGTACATAACGTCAGATTGGTCACGCGGGCGAAAATTATACTCGCGCTAGATACATCAGAAGGGAAAAAAGCTAGCACACATAAAGAAATCGCAAAACGTCTTGATGTTAGCCGGCAGGCAGTAAATAACGTTAAACGGGATTTTCTGAGTATAGCGGATGTCTCGGCATTTTTGAAACGAAAAAAACGAGAGACACCGCCCATACAACCCAAAGTAACTGGAGAACTGGAAGCTCGCATCATCGCGTTGGCTTGTAGTGAAGCTCCCCAAGGCAGCGCCAAATGGACATTACGTCTTTTAGCGGACAAGTGCGTTGAACTGCATTATATTGACGCTTTATCTCACATGACGGTAAGCCGTCTTTTAAAAAAACACAACTTAAACCTCACTTGAAAAATTTTTGGTGCATACCACCTGAACAAAACAGCGCTTTTGTAGCAGCGATGGAAGATGTTCTAGCTGTCTATGCCCGACCTATTGACCCTCAAAATCCCGTTGTTTGTATGGATGAAAAGCCGTATCAGTTACTGGATCACGCTCGCGAACCTTTACCCATGCGACCTGGATTTACGGAAAAAATTGATTTTCAATACACCCGTAACGGAACATGCAGTATTTTTATATACACCGAAATACTTGCGGGTTGGCGTTACGCGGAAGCTTTCCCACACAGA
>JAVIWB010000391.1:0-105000 GCA_031893035.1 Dermolepida albohirtum
ACATCTGACAGTGATTTTGGTTTCAGCGATGATTCAGAATAACTTAGTAATCATTGCTTTGTGAATGTGTTTTATTATGTAATTTATTATGTAATTATGTAATCATTTTGAAATAAAGCTATTTGCTTCTAATTACTGGGTATTATTAAAAAATTTTGTAATTACATTATCTACCTAATCATATTAAGATTTACTTTCATAGTACATCCTCAATAGAACACTATTAAATAACACTTAGCAGCCTCATTAATTAATAATTTACATTCCATTTGGACCAGTATAACATATATTAATAAATAAAAATTTTCTAAATTCTTATTCTTGGCGTCGCGTAGTACAAAATAAAACCGCGCCTTTCTGTTGGGAATGTACCTAATCACCGAAGCGAGCGACACACTGGCGACTGAGTACGAGTAATACCGAAAGTGTGCGCAGATTTTTCTAAGGATATGATGGTCTTGCTGTATATATATATATATATATATATCTATAATATCTACAAAGGTAACTTTATAGTTATCGTAATTTTGTCTCGTTATTATTCAAGGTCTTTGCCTTCTGTCAAACTTTGGCTATATTGTGTTTTTTATTTTTTTCATTATATAGATTCTACTCAATTACATAATTTTCCTTTTTGTATGCACTGCTCTTCACTACCAACTTATATTTTAACCGGTTGATAGCTCAATGGTAAGTTACTGGCTTATCAACCCGGAGGTGTCGGGATCGAGTTCGACGTCTTGCTGTTTGGGAAGATCTTTAGTGAATTTTCTTTTTCGTTTAAGAGAATACTGGCAGTCAAAGAACTTAAGTCGAACCACGCGTGCGGTCTACTAATGCCCTCTGTAGTTGGTGTTTAATTATTAGGGATATAAAGACATGGATTATTATAGTGTAGATTTCGAGGAACTTTTTATTCAACCCACATAAGTATCTAGGAGTTTAGGCTGGGAATGTAGACAGTTGGTATTGAACGGTTTTATTTTCCATCACAAAACAGTATTTACTACAAATTTTATGATGTTTTGTATGTGTGTGGTTATTATAACTTCTTACTTTTATACATTTATTTGCGTTAGTACTTACCGTTGTTTTTTAATGTGTATTTGAAGCCATACCATGAATTCTCCTTTTCGAATACTGCATCATGTGTCTGAGCATTTTAATTTCTTAAGCAGTAAACAAAGACAATTCAAAGAGAAATGTTTAAGTTGATAATTACAATAATGCATAGTGTAGTTAAAATTTCCACATGGAGTCCAAAGATAGTACTATGCGTGTGGACTCAA
The DNA here is from genome assembly GCA_031893035.1 of Dermolepida albohirtum. NCBI lineage: Eukaryota > Metazoa > Arthropoda > Insecta > Coleoptera > Scarabaeidae > Dermolepida > Dermolepida albohirtum. Next base: position 1,290 of record JAVIWB010000391.1, read on the forward strand.
AAGTTCCTGAAAATAAAATAAAGAAAATACTACGGTTTGAAGTGGCATTTTTCATCATAATCTTTTGAGCAAATTCAGAACTCTTAAGTTCGTTAAAATAAGTATTCGCGGTAGCTTTAATATCGTTGTCTGTTGAAAATTTCTCACCTGCAAGTTATTTTTTAGGCATTGAAAACGGCGGCATTCTTTTATTAATTTCACAGTTTTTCAGTGCTGTACTCAAAAACGAAAGTCGTTTTTTTCACGTAGGGCTTTCTCAAAAAAAAAAAAAACGATATATTTTAGGAACAATAAACCAAATACAAAACATTATGCAATATATATTTTACTTTACATTTTATTAAAATCACAAATAACCAAATGTTTTTCATAAAAACAACACAAAATTAATAAAACTGAATGATATTGTTTAATAGTCCTTGTAGTATCGTTTTGGTTTTGCATCAAAATTTCGTTTTGTGCCACCTCTATCGATCGCTGGGGATCGAATAAAGGTTTGACAGCTACTCAGTGTTGACACCCGACCAAATTAATATTTCCTATGGTCAATCTAAGCCTAATTTTAATTATTAAGATTAAACACTGTAATTCTTACTTACCTAAAATGCCTAGCTGTCGAAAATTTCAAGTGAAATTTGTTACTAAACTGCGTGATGGAGTTTCTTTTATCATTTTTTCCACAATGTGCACCTGTGATTGTTCGACCTTTTTAAAGGTACTCAATAAACAAACGGAACAGCCATTGCCTTGTTTGGAGAATCGCTGTGCCATCACTGTATAGATTGTTGTTTTGGGCGTTTAATGATGAATATAAGTTCCATTTTTGTTGATAAATCCTCGAGGACAGCTTCTTCACATAAAATGTATATTGCGCGTTCTTTAAAAATGTATACCGTCTCCTCTATCTCAGACGTTTTCAAATGATAGTCTTAATATTATAACATGCACGTTTTTAACAATTTACATTATAACAGCAGATTTCGGACGTCCACTACGTGATGCTTTTCAAGGGTTGTACGACCACATTTGAGCTTACAAACTCATTTATCAACAGTGAGAAACGACGCAGCAGAGTTCTTCAAACTACTCTTCATCTCATAAATATTTGTTGCTTGTAAGCCTTTCAAGAAGAAGAAGTACTTAATGTCAGTATGAATTTCAACACTATCTATCTTATCAATAACTGCAAGGCATTCTTAATCAAAGGGTTGTCACAACAAAATTAATAAACGCGGCTATCAGAAATTTGACAGTTCTTAGGAAGACAATTTCCCGGCGCGCCACAAAAACTGTGCGATCTATCCATTATTAAACGGATTTTTGATCCTTGTAGTTAAAGAAAAGACGGATCAAGTAGAAAAAATTATCATTCTACTAGAAGTAAGACGGAGTGGAATAAGAGAATTAGTTAGAAAAAATGTATTTAGGGGACGAAAAATGGGATTATTAGAGTGCAGATTTAATCGAATAGGTATATGAAATAAAGTAAGAAAAAAGAGGCTATTTAAAGGAAATACAGAGACTTGTAATAATTGTTAAATGTGTACGCTCCAATCGAAAATATTGAAATTGAAGAACAAGACAAGGTGTATTAAAGAAGAGGAGAGAAAATGGAAGAGAAGGATATATCATAATGTTAGAAGATTAAAGCTTAAAAAAATAATAAAATCCATGGATAATTGAAATCGAAGGTGTAAAATAGTTTTCAATTGCAAAAATTGAAATTTGAAGGTTACTTTAATCTTTAACGATTCGGTAGTATTTCAAGGTTATTTATCGCCAGATTTAAACTATTTTTCATTTGAAGGGAAAAGAAAACATTTTTATATCAAGTATAGATGAAAATATTTATCTTTTAGTAAAAATTTATTGATATGTATTATAGTACTTTTCGAAGTACCCTACAATATGTATTTCTGGTTTGTGGATGCAAGTCCGCAAATAAAATCTAGTTTCTAGATTTCTTTCTGAAACCTTTCGATCAGAGCACTGTATGCAGTCTTTTTTACTCCTTGGGAATGATGTGGAGTTTTCAGCATCAGCGCGTCCGTAACACTTTCCGCTATATGACGCGAGGATTGTAACACATTTTAGTAATTTATCAATTATTATTTTATAAATACGTAATGTGAAACTGCTTTTCCACTCTTCCACGGATACACATAGTTCAAGTCATAATTTAATACTACTTGAGACTTCTGGATTGTTATATATAATACATTTCACAATATTCTATTCTTACATATCATTTCTCTATATCACAAGTATTGAGAAGTGTTGCAATTCTCTTAGCCTTAATGAAAGACAATTGTTTTTTCTTCAGGCTATTGCGTTTGGCTTTAAAAGTTATTTTTTGTTTGTTGATAATGCTCCAGTAAGATGGTATTCCATTTTCAATAATTCATTTGCCAAAGATATGATATGTAATATCATAATATTGTATTCTTTTGCGCAGTCAACGTTATCAAGAACTTTCTTAAATAATTGCAAAGAAATTCGAGAAGTTACGAGGATATCTGATTTAGGAAGATTGATGTTGTGCTGCCACAATACGAAAGAATTGTAGAAATATATCTTGCGTTTGTGTGAAATCACATATACTCTTTTACCCTAGATTGTTAGTTTTTTTGGAATTGTAGATAATAAAACATATGCTCTAATAAATTTCATATAATATTAATATTCTGAATTATAGAAAAGGTTTTGTTTTACTAAGTGGATGATCCAAAATATTGATAAAAATCTATTTCGAAAATGTATGAGAAAATGTGATATTTTACTATTATTCCTGGTTGGCCAATATTCTTGCATGTTGGTTAAAAGCATTGTTCACATATTGAAAATTACTCCAAGGAAAGCCAAAAATTCATTCCGTTCTACACTTTTCCATATTTTCCTAGATAACTTCTTTGATGGAATCATCCTTATTATTATGTCATACTTGACTTTCGCAATTTCCGGCCATATTTTACAGTTTTATTATTCATGTAACATAAATTTACAAAAATAATATTGGGCATAGTTATTTTATTATGAATTTATTACGAATAAAAGAATGCAAATAAAAATAAATTTTTTTAATATCATTGCTTATATTGATAATAAAATAATTATGTCCTATATTATTTTTGCAATATATGTTTTATATATACATATGTATATATATATATGTGTGTGTGTATGTGTATGTGTATATATATATATATATATATATAAAACAGATTGCATTTAAGCATGTGTGAAAAAACTTGATTTTCGGGTTGCTTATATATTTGTCTCCCCCCTCCCTCCCCTCTCTGTGTATGCGCGCGCCACTATCTCTCTCTCTCTCTGTGTGTGTATTGATGTTCGGGCGTTCAATATTCGGTCCGAATCGTCTTGCTCGGGCCTGTAGTCACGATGCGTTGGCTATCGTCTCGTGTGTTCAGATTATACAGCAGGCTTTTTATCCATATATCTCGCTTGTAAATGTATTTCTAGCGAGAATACTCGTATTTTCGAAATCTATCTTGCGCCCTGTCATAACGAATTATTACGCTAGTGATGAGTTGGATTTGTGTTCTTTTCTGACTCTAATTCTCCTGTTCGTTTGGCTTATGTAGGACTGTCGCAAACTCTACATAGAATTTTGTATACACCTTGATCCTCCAACGGTATTCTGTCTTTGTAGTTTCGCATTATGTCGCGTAGCTTCCTTTTAGTAATAAATATCGTATTAATGTTATAATTGTTGAATACTCTACTGATACAGTTCTGTTCTTCCGGTTTTGTTCTTCGATGCTTAAATAACATCTTGTTCCTTGAGACTGAATTGAATCCTTTTTGTATTAGACTTCGCTGTGCGTTACTTCTGAATAGAGCTGTCTGGATGATGGCGTAATTTCGCTTTCATGTACTAGTCTGCATAGGTGGATTTTCTCTGTACTGTTTGTTCTTTTATGATCTTTTCTAGATAAATAATAGTAAATTTAAAATTTGTCTCTTCGTGGTGGTGGGCAATGCACGGTGATACTTGTCAGTTTACAATTTAGATTTGTAAATTTCAATTGAATATTTTGTATTTGTTAAAATAAATGAGAATTGTTCATGTATTTCATTTGAAATTAAAGAAATTGTTGAAAACGTAAATAATTTATTTACAATTTACTAATTATGAAAGCAGTTTATGTAATTTGAAGAATGGTGCAACCTGCATTTAGTAGTTCAATTTAACATTTGTTATGAAATTTTAACTAACCATTCTTGAAAAACTAAATTGCTCTAGACTAAAACAATGCGTTTGGAATCTATAAACGCGGCGTTTTCAATGCTTCAATAGTATTGTTATGGCAGCAAATTAGAAAATAATATAATACATTTAAGCCTCCTTTCAATTGTCAGGTGCAAAACAATTACAAAAAAGAAAGAGATTAAAAATGTAACTGAGGACAATACAGTTGACTGTAGCAAATGAAGTCTAATATTACCCTTCAAATAATGTTACAATTTATTTGGTTTAGTGTGATGATAGTCAAATGAAAAATGTAAATATGCACATGTGTTCAAAAGATAATAAAATATTATAGATGTTCTTCAGGAGCGTCTGTATGAGAGTGCATGTTTACATAATATTTGTGTTTTCATGTACATATGTATGTAGAAGTGTTATTTTTATTTATATGTAAGCAAATTATTTTTACTCGCACATACTACATTATTTTAATAGCGTGCGTGTTATCATTGTACTCATTGTATTTTCATCAGTATACTTGTATAATTGTCATTTAATTCCACGATCCCGGTATCTGGTAGTAGCTTTCTTATTTCCTTTACTGTAAATCTAGTAGTTTTTCTTGTAGGTTTATTTTGCACTTGAGCCCATATTAGTTAAATTGGGTTAAATTTTCAATTGGAACTATTCTATTATGCGCAATGTAACAGATCATATTTGACTATATTTTCTTTGAAAAATATATATATATATATATATTTGTCTTACAGCTAAGACTAAATATCGTCTTTTGTTGTAACTGAAGTTAACAATTTTACGATTTTTCTACTATGATAAGAAGCACCACCTAACACACTTACACAATTTTTTGGAAGTACTGATGGCATTTTGCATAGTACTGTATAGGCAGGTGAAAACGATAAGTTAAATTCAATACCTTCGGAATCTAAATCAGCAATTAATCTATGTATCACTTGGCATTTATTTACTGTCAATACTAAATTTTGCCTTAAATAAATGTTTAATTCTTAATAGAACCTTAGAAAATACTGTTCACAATAACAGTAAGAGCTTAAACAGATAAAAGAAACGACAAACACAGAAAAAATATGTAGAAGCAAGCGCACCATATCAAGGATTTCCGAGAAAATGATGAGAAATAATTTAGTGTTTAATCAACGACATAGCGAGTCAACTTTTGGCAGTGTTTTGCTTTGACTTTAGCAGGTCAGCTATTCATTTAGAAACTTTTGACATTGATTATATTGCAGAAGATGTGCTATCGAGTACCGGAAGACTTAGCGCCGGAATACCTAATTTTATAGTACGCTATTGTGTCTCGGTATTGACGTGTCCTTTTATGGTATTGTTTAATTTAATAATTACCACGTAAACCTTTCCTACCACTTGAAAGGTCAGCAAAATAGTACCTGCTCTTAAAAAGGTCATATTGCTAACTACGGGCTTATAAACCTTTTGCCCAATTTTGCGAAGATATACTATACATATAATAGAATCTACAAACAAGGGTGATATTGTCATATATTATTATGAATGTTACACTTTCGTGAAATGTTATTTTACACGTGAACTAGAGGTTGATGTTCGCTAACATGCAGACGTAAGGTGTTTCAGACATTAGATGATGTATTTGTTTTTATTGAGAATAAAATTCAATAATGTAAGAATCTTTGCGAACCATACTTATCTCTTCATCAACTATCGATACTATCGATCATAAACTGCTTCTGGCCAAGTTAGGGCGTATTGAAGTCGCAGATCTAATTACGTTCTCCTGATCCTGTACTATTGAACTGATGACTTAATAATATACAACGTAATAGGCAGACGCACCAGAAAATTGCAAACTTGTCCATAATTGCGGAATGGTACAAATAAAAATAAAATACGTTTTAATATATAAAAGTGCTATGTTCTACATACAGTAGACACATTCATTTGATTCTCTTTGACTACTCTGCAGAGTCTGAGTTAATTTCCAGTACAGATTAGAGTGTGTGACGTAGGGGTACTTTTTGACTCTAAACTTACTCTTTCAGAACACATAATTTTAATTTGTCTATCGGCTTTTAAAAAATTAGGTTTTCTTATAAGATCTGCTAGAAACTTCAATAGTGTAAACATAATTTTGACTACTATACACTGATTCGGAGCAAATTGAAGTATATTTCAATATTATGGTATCCTTATAATTTAGCGGGGAGTATAGGTATATTTTGATAACATACATTCGTTTGTAGTAATTGTCTCTACACGACAGCTCGCCCATGTCGGTTAGACACTATTATCCAACTCTACTTATACATCAATTCTTATCTATTAAACGTGTACAGAAGCGATTTATAAAATATTTATTATCTAGAGCTACGATGGTTTATCCAGACTAGAACCATACTACACTACCACTGCTATACTAGCTTAAGTGGAATGTTCTAGTATTTAATCTTTGTCGTATAGGCGAGAGTTAAATAGATCAGTTTCGTCCCAAATTTATCAAATAGAATGGGTTTTCCTCAGTACCTAGCTTTGTTAATTTTCACGCTCCTATACGCGACATACGAATCTTATTCAATAAGATCTGAGGTGGTAGTAGATTTCCATTCTATCATATGTAATTAACTATAATAGAGACTGTGTACATAAAAAAATTAGTTATTTTTTACTTTTTTGTTGTTAGTGTTTTTAGATTGCTAGTAGAATGTCTTTTTATTTTAACAAAATGTAATACATATTACTTAATATAATGTATTACATTTTGTTGTCCTGTAAATGCTGCTTGGCAATAAAGATTGTTATTATTTTATTCTCATTATAATTATTATTGTTCTCCCATTGTATAATTATGAGAGCCATCTTAGCAAATATAATATAATGTTGAAATTAAACTTTCATTTTATGTGCATTTTTTAAAATGGATGTACATAAGGAAGCTGTTTCCGATTGTATTTGCTGGTAAAAGTACATATTTTATTTATTTTCTGAACGAAGTAAGAATATTATTTGTTTTTTTTAATAATTATAATTTGTATTCTTTCAATTTTTGGCAATTTAATATTCCTCCACAACCCATTACCGACCTTCTGTAAACTTATTAATGTAATATATTCGGTTTTCCCGGGTACATTTGCCTATACATAATTTTAAAATGTTAATTTATATATATATTATAGACAAGAATAAAACTACGCAATATAACTAACTCGACTCGTTCCATATGTTTGAAAGAGCATCCTAAAACAAAATATTTTACAATAGAAATAGAGACTAGCTGTAGAGTAGCTGCTGGAATGTGTGCTATTTTTATCGTGAGATATAATACGGATATTTACTGCGATGTCAAAGAAGAAATAGTGTTTAGCACTTACACAGGAAAAGATGTTAGAGTATTACTGAAATCTCAAAGAACATCTCCTTGTTTAAGGATATTTATTTTTCGAACTAGAAATATTGCTTCAAAAGCCATAAAACTTGACTGTTTGTCTAATGAGTTTTTTGATATCGATCGAACAATGGCCTTAAATACATCCATAGATTGTGGATCTACTTTAATAGGCGATGAAATAGTATTAAGTATTATTATGAAGAATGAAGGTGGATTTGGAAAATTCTTTCTTCTTAGAGAAAATGACTGGTTTTGTAGTATCGTTCAAGTAAGTATGTCTTTGGATGTAATTTATAAATGTTATTGTTACTTTATTATTTTCGTTATATTCACTATAAATTACTCTATATAAGTGTATTTATCTTCACCTTTAACTTAAGTAAACACAGATCTGTAGCAGACTAATAATGGTGTTCGCCGCCAAGATATTTATATTGATAAATAATATATATATATATATATATATATATATATATATATATATATATATATATTATATAATTTTAATTTTATATAATTATATATATATATAATTTATATATATATATATATATATATATATATATATATATATATAATTTTATTTCTGCCCAACAGAAAAAAATCCAAATAGGACAAAAAATTCTAGACCACTGTATAACAGTACACTATTGAAAATAAATATACATATTAAAATTCTGAAAAAGGAAAAACATCATCAAATAATAAATTAGCATTTTCTGAGGTGGGCAAAACTTGAATGGTACCTTGCAGCAATCTGTGACACTAATAAACTTATTCGAGATAGTAACATTGGTGAATCAATCTCATTATTTAGCAAATTCGCAACCAGTAATGCACTTTTCTTCCACCTCCACGCCCTTAGTATTTCTACATTGGGCCTCAATATTAAATCTGCATAGTTCATATTTTTACCAGGATAGACGTTGTCCAATTTGTAACTCATATATTTATAAATTTCCTCTGGATGCGTTCAATTTTATTTATACGCAGCTCATAGATTGGATACCAAACAATCGACACATACTCCAATTCGATGACGACATACGAGAAGTAAAGGGACTGTACTAGTGCCTAAAATTGCGAGACATTTTAATTATAAAACTCATGGACGTAATCGCTAAACTTATAATGCTGATTAATGTTCATTGAAAGTCATTCTGATATCAAATGTTACCCCAAGATCCTTCTTAGATTTCCTTTTTTCAATAATATGATTACCGATGTCACAAAAAGAGTTTAAACAGTTGGTATTCCTTGTAAATGTAAATTAAATTTGTTAGTAAGAGTCAGCTATGAATAGTATTTAAGTTGTTTTACGCCAGCTACATTCTTAATGTTATGGTATATTTTAATGTCATCCGTTTAAGCATGTACATTACATTTGAGAGATGTTATTAGATCATTAATAAGTAAATAAAACAAAAGTGGACCAAGATTCAAGCTATAGGGGACTCCAGATGTCGAAGAAGAGTGTAGATTTGTATGCATTGTAAGTAACACAGCAAGTATGACCTCGTGAACTCGATCAGAGAATTGTTAAACCCAAAGCATGACAGCTTCTCTAAAACTAAAATGTGATCAATGGTATCGGACGCGTGACAGAAGTCTGTTTTGGGTTATACAACATGAATTTGTTAAAGTAGAGTGGTTCTTTATAAGCCCATGCTGCGATAAAGAAATAAAGGCGAGACATTTAAATGAGATGCAGTAATTATTGTTGTTGGCCTATAATTAGCAATATCAGCGTTAACATCATTTTTAAACACAGGATAGATTCTAGAGATTTTCCAAGCCCGTGAGAATGATGACTGTATAAATAGATTGAAAATTTTAACAAGTGGGTTCTCGAAAACATTAGTACAATTGTTAATCAAGTAAGCGGGAATGTTGTCGTCAACAGCGGTACACTTACTTTTGAGTTTCCTAAACTCAATGACATCATCCTGAGTTGCGCAAGAAACAATGATAACCGGGTAACCAGTGTTGTGTTCAGACGATACAGTACCACATTATTTGGCAAATACACTTCAGCAAAAGCATTAACAATAGGTCGCGGCTCCAAATATTCTTTGTTGTTATGATGTAATTTATTGGGAATTTTTTATGTGTTCCTCTTCAAAATGACAAAAGACAAAAAATGGGAGGGATCTTAACCATTCATCAGTTTTGTAGTAATAACTGTCAGTAATTTTCCATTTTCTGTGGTAGTGACGGTTTAATAGAAGATATTTTTTTGTATTCTTAGTAAACCATGGAGAGGATAAGTCTTATTCGAAGAATATCCCAGCATAGGTATAGAAGAATTCAAAACAATAAAATTTTGTATAAAGAGTAGTCAGATATTCGTTGATATTAGTAAAACCATCAAGAAAAGACCTGTCAAGTTAGTGTAGATACGAGTATAATTTTATGAAATTAGCTTTTCTGAAGTTGTATCTAATCTTCAGCAACAAAAGCGTCAGAATTATGTCCAACATCGAAGTCATAATGCATATTTGAAAGAATCAAGTCCAACAGTCGGTCATTCACGTTTGTAACATTGTTGAATTAAGAAAGATTTAGAGACGTCATGAAAGAAAGCAGAAATTCCAAATGCGCGTCGGATTCCATATCAAATTTAATAAAGTTGCAAATCTTCTACAAGTAAAGTAGGTTTCCCAGTGATAATGGTTTCCAAAATATCGAAGAAAAGTTTAAGGTCCGTGTGGTTTAAATTGCTGGAATATACATCATAATGAAAAAGTTGCCGATCAGTGTTACAGTTGCATACAATAAAATCCATCAAAGTAACCGCCAATCTAATGGAAGAGACGTCAACTATTTCGTATTTAATTTCACGACGAAAAGCAATGACAACACCACCACTAAAAGATCTACCAGTAGTATGCATATTTACATCACAATATGTTATAGAATGGAGAAAAAAAGTTATTTGTCGTAGATTGCATGGCAGGTCCCAATTAACAATATTATATCGAATGGAATAAAAACCTGATTTATATGAAATATCTGTTTTACTACACAAGCCTCTGAATGTTGATAATAAAAGTAGATAGATCCTCTGTTAGGCACATCTAGTTTGATGAACTCACTATTTTTGGAATACCATTCTTGTGTTTTATTCCAATATTGCTTTCACCTTTAGATAATCGATCAAATAACTCTGACTTTACATTTTTGTAAAGTTCGACCTGAAATAGTGTTTGGTCACGGGAAATAACCACAGCAAAAAATCTGCTAGAGCTCTTCAAACTTCTATTTCTTTCGATCAATCTAGGGACGTCATCTGCAGAAGATAACATACTTTTACTAGACGTTTATAATCGGCTTTAGTTTCGTCGTATTTACCCAATCTGAAGTGCCTGTAACTTGCGCCCAACTTAGCTCCAGCCTTGTTGAAAACTTCAGGTAAAATTACTAGCTGCTCCTTGGATTCACAATGTACGTCTTTGATACCATAGGTGGCCACCTTATTCTTACGACGTTCCCGCTCGATAACTTCTTGAATAATAATCTCCTTAGTCTCAATTAATGATTTGAAGGGTTGAACAGGGGCAAATTTAAGGGCTCTTATTTCCTCTTGGAGAGACGCCATTGCAGCTCTTAGCTCTATAAGATCAAAACTAACTTTAAACAGTCTTTAAATTGCCAAAATAGACAGTAATTACCGTTAATTTTGTTGGTTTTAGTCTCGGAAAATTCAATGCACGTTGACTTGAATACATTTTTACATATGTTGCAAAAGATGCATGCTCATCTCTAAATGATTTACAACAATGACAGATAGAAACTACTCATGATATCAAAATATTAAATAATTAAAGAATAATTAAATATATAATTAAAGTGTATCTATTATACAAAATCCAAGATCTAGAAACATACTGTACATGTATGCCATTACACAAAAATACACAAAACAAAATTTATTTTTATATAAATATCTAAAATATCCATTGTGAGTTAAAAACCAAAATACGTATCAAATACAATATTTAACTAAATTAAGTGAGTATGAATATACTCAATATAACTAAGCACATTAATATATACAATATATGTACGTACATAGAGTACAGTTTATAGCCCACAAGATGACATCTAATATACGTTTTCTCACAATAATTATTTAGTATATAATATATATTCAAATAAACAAAAAGGATCGTATAAAGCTTTTGCTTAATTAAACGAATAGTTATATTTTGTTCTAGCACAATACCGATACAATTGAACTATTAGCTGGTGCTTTTCGACTTTATCCTGCATATTTCACAATGAACCAAAATGAATTTTCAGAAATAGTCTTGTCGTTTTATCCCAGAAACTATGGACTATTTGTAGAGACGGTATATTTTTTATGTAACAATAATACTTACGAAGAGTTAGAGTTTATAGGAGATGGGCTTCATTTTGATAAGAATTTTGTCTTGTTTGATGTAAGCGCTCAACAGGCATTAGTAGTTTTTTGCTGTTGTAGACATGTACAACACATATGAAATCTATATAATGTGATTTGTGATTTTATTTTAAAATAAAGGAAATTTCTGACATATTGAGGTAAACGTTGAGTTTCAAGGATTATTTATGGGAAAGATAATAATGTTGTTGTTTATAATGCAATAATTTATAATGGTTTCATTTTTTGAATTTTCGAATTGTTATATCATCCTTATTTTTTCTTATGACAAAATAGACTATGGCTTGCAGGTACTTGTCTCTTTCTGTTACAGTATTTATTTCGAAAATTTCACTTCTGAAATGTGAAACATAGTTTTATTATAAATAGAGGACATATACCTGTGCACTTTGGTTTCACCTTGTAAGAAAAGCAGTTATAATTAGTAGACGTTGTGAAATGGCAAGGGCTCTAGCACTATGTGTAACACAGCGAGCCTTTTCCACATTCGTTCCATAATTTGACAGCCAGAGGTCAAACAAGTACATTCTATTGAATAAACACTTTTGAATATTACCTGAAATTAATTATAAATGATAAAATTATAAATGTTACATTTTAGCCGGTTTGCAGGCACAGTATACAGGTGCTCTAGGACGGGCGCTCTACGACGTCACATAGGAAGCGCGGAAGACATTTCTGGACGACAATATTTTATGATTTTCATACTAGAGCTGTACTAGAGGTTCTGTAAGCTTTATATTCATATATATTATAAACGGAGAATCACGGGAGAAAGTAGTTAAAAGTCTCAGAAAAGAAGAAATACATGAAAACATTCAAATTTTATTATTCATGTTCGCAGCAGTCACATTACTTAAATATTATGGAATATTCTCATCAACAATAGTAAACAATTCCGAGAAATGTGGTAGGTAATTAGGGTTGCTAATGAGTCACAAAGATAACACGATTGCGTTCTACCGACATGCGTTCATTTCAAATGCCGTAATGCAAATGATAGTCTATTTCGCGGGGTTAATTTTTATACCTACATTAAGTAGGTAACACGCAAGAATATTAACGTAAATATTTTGGAATTATGGCCTAAGGGAAGCCCACAGTGCAGTGTGTCATACACATATTTTACATTACTTTACAAACCTATCATATTTAACGCCGGGGAATTCTAAAAAAAACATGTTCGATTGTGGGTACTGGGTACCCTGTAAGTAGTGAGGCACGATACTTATCCATATCCATATATGGATTTGACACAGAATACATTTAAGTTAACATTGATAATAATAAATAGAATTTCATATGTGCAGTACATTAATTTGCAACAAATACCAAGGTGTCTTGGAAAATCATTACCGGTCTTTTCGTAAAAAAAAACTACATAATTTTCAAAAAAATGAAAAAATTATTTATTCACAGTATTGGCCATTTGATTCTACACATCTTGCTCATTCTTTCAGACAATTTATGAATGTCATCCCAAAAAACTGTTTGTCCTTTGAGCAAAACCATTCATCGAGCCATTTGCTAACTTCTTCGAAATTGGCGAAGTGCTGCCCAGCAAACGCCTGTTTTATAGAGGCAAAAAGGTGATAGTCGGACGGGGGCAAGGTCTGTTGAGTACGGCGGGTGCGATATTATGCCCCATCCAAGTGCTTTCAATGCTTCCTTGACCGGTTTTGCTGTACGAGACGGCGCGTTATCGTGCTGTAAAATAACTTTACCGTGTCTTCGGGCCCATTTTGGACGTTTTTCTATCATTGCATGGTTCAACTTGAAAATTACTTGTCGGTAGCGGTCAGTATTAACTGTTTCACCAGGTTTCAACAGTTCGTAATACACCACGCCACTCTGGTCTCATCAAACACACATTATCTTGCAACCAAAACGATTTGGCTTTGGAGCCGATGGGCCGGCTTCGCCAGGTGATAACCATGATCTTTTGCGCTTAAGGTTTTCAAAATAAATCCATTTTTCATCACCCGCCACTATTCGATGCAGAAATGACTTTGGATCATACTTTTGAAGCAGCATTTAGCAGACGATTTTTCGATTTTCCTTTTGTCTTTCAATTGATGTGGCACCCATTTTCCTATTTTTCGATTTTTCTCATTGCTCGTAATCGGTCGCTAATCGCTTATTGGGACATATTTACCGCTTCTGCCAATTGTTTTGGAGTTTGGGTTGGATCTTCATTCAATAACTCCTGCAGTTTCGCATCTTCAAACTTTTTCGGTCTACCAGAACGTTCTTTGTCTTGCACATCGAAATCAACACTATTGAGTTGTCGAAACCACGTCTCACATGTTTTTATGGTTGAAGCGTATTCACCATAAGTTTCTACCAATAAATGATTACTTACAACGTAATGCGTGCCGCAAATGCACCTTTTCAGGCACGAAATTCGACATTTTCAAAGAGATATAAATCTATGACGGTGTTACTTTCGTAAAATATAACATGTCTGGTTTTGAAGCTTGATATCAGTAGAATAAAATGACATATGTGTCAAATCATAAAATTACATACTTAAGCCTAGCGATATCTGCTAAAAACTGGTAACGACTTTCCGATACACCTGGTACATTTAGATTTAATTATAGAAATAAATACTTAGCCAATAGGTCATAAAACCACATAAGATTGCAAATGATGATCTTTATAATCTATTGAAGACATAGAATTTAATAAAAACTCGAAATTTCCTGCTTATTACACAGTTTTAGCTTAGGCAGAAATGATTGAAGAAAAATGCTCTCGGAGGCGAATCGAATACCTATCCACTGTAGAGCACCTTATTTCACCGTTGAGCTACCAAAGATCGTGAAATTCGATTCCTTAAACGCACTATAAACTTCATTATGAAAACAGATCTTTAATCAAGTACCTACAGTAGGTATTATTATTATCAAATGCATATATACACATATGCAATTAAATACACAATCACGTGTGTTTCACAATGTTTTAATTAAGGTAGAAACTAATGAGGCAAATGCCCTACCCGCATTTGCCTGGTAAGCAGTGGACAGGAGTTCGATTCCCCTCCGAGGGCATGATCTTTTCATTAATTTCTGATTTAATTAAACCGGTGTAGCAAGCGGGAAATTTCGAGTTTTCTTAATTTACGTCGTGAAATGCACGTATTTGTGTATATACACATGTGTGTATATGCGGGTTTTTAATTAAAGATTTTTTCTATAATGAAATTGTTGGCGTGTTTAAATAATTAAATCTTAGGATACTTAGTACCTCAACGGTAGAGCACCTGACGGTAAGCGGTGGACAGAGGTTTAGTTCCCCTCTGAGGGCATGACTTTTTCATTATTTTCTGCCTTAATTAAAACGGTGTAGTAAGCGGGAAATTTCATTTATTTACATCGCGAAATGCGCGGAATTATCTATATACACATGTACATATATATATATATATATATATATATATATATATATATATATATATATATTGTATATATATATAATATGGAATTTAAGTTTTTAATTCGATTTTGTAATGAAGATCTTACAATTAACAATTTTGGTTACTTCAATTATTTTAGCTTAAGAAGAAAGAAAGTAAACCATTTTTTCTGGATTATGAGTCTGACTATTGCTTACATTTGGGAAAATGTCTAACCTGCACTAAACATGATGGATATATTAGAGTTATTAACAACAGGTAATTTATAATATAATTAACTATACTCATCGAAATTTCACGAAATTATGAAAAGAAAGTCTTTATAATGAATGCCATTTGATGAATGATTAATTTACTATTATTGCAGCAATGCCCTGATAAATTTCAATGTCTGTGTTAAACGTAGCTCGTTAATTTTCAAAAATCGAATTTCCAATGTGATGTGATATATATTTTACACAGCCAAATTACATTATGGATTGGTGAAATCTTTTTTTTTAGTCCTTTAAGTTTGAGTTATCGTTGGGCCGTGAGACATAGTCAAAATACCAATTCTCAAGATTTTAAGCGAATGGCTCCACATTGGATTACCATTAGACGCATACCTTTATTGCCTCCTCACAGCTCTACAAATTTTGATATATTATTTTATCCAGAAACTACTTCTCCAGGTTTATATCGAATAGTTTTGAGGTACGTATTATATACTGTACTGAAAAGAAAATACACGATTTATGTTAGAAATGTAAATTTGTCCTTGGGTACGGTTATTAAAAACAGTTGTATGATTTTTAAGTCTATATTCTTACATAAATATGTATTGTAATTGTATAGGGGTATAATTATTAAAAAGCTTTATTGTAGTTAGGTGCTTTTAATATGCTTGAAATGATAGCTGTTTAATATTTTGTCGGGCAATTAGATCAGTTCCAAAAGAATTAAATTATATTACTATTTAAGGCTTTTAATATTCTCTACATCAAAACGTTGTATTTATCACAACTATTTCAACATTAATTACAACGAAAATTCAATAAGTAAACGTATTTAGTTTTAATTATAATAAAATTAAAAACTATTTGAAATTACGCAGTGTAATAAGTGATATGTGAACATTTTAATTAACCGGTAATAGTTCTTAAATATTACTAATTTCTGTATTCAATTATTCTAATAAATATGTTCGTAATAATTTAACATACAAAGTGGAAAGTAGTCTACAAATATATACAAATTCACGTCCCTTAGTTTATACATGTCTCAAGGTTACCTCGCTTAATAACAAAGTTATTGGTTCATATGGCATTAATTTTAAAAAAGAATATTATGAAATTTTGTTTTGTGTGTGTGCGCGTGCATGGTTTCTAGTTTCTTCTCGCCTAGGTGCGCTTTTGTCCTGAAATATTGCACCGGTCCTCTACAAGACAGAAGCGCACCTATGAATACCTGCGAAATCATACAATATATATCTATATTGTTATGATAAATGTATCTTGACAGGAGTAAGATAAATTGTAAGAAAAATTAATTTCAGGACTGGCATCTAAGACAAATAAGTTATACAAACACAAAACTTAGATACTCTCTATACATAGTGATGAACCGAAAAAGTATGAGTATAAATATAAGAAAGTATCTAAAATTATTGGAATTAATACTAAATACTTATTTGATAAGATTAAAATGATGTAATATAAAAACTCTTATGTAAATATTAGGAAGTAATAATTCACAGTAATATATATAAAATAAAACCTTATGTCATCGAGCATTAATTTTGTTATAATTTTATGTGCATCTTAGATAAGATAGTTCTTATTAAATTATATCTAGAATATAGTAAACCTAAAATAGAATATTTTTTAATTTGAGTAATATAATTTTATGATGAATGAAAGGGAATTCGAAAGGAATGTGTTATAATAGAATTTTTGAAAGAAATATGGACAAAGTGAGGAAACCGTATTAAAACAATAGAAATATATATGTTATCTAAGTTTAAATGGAACTGTTAGTGAATTAGTAGAACACATAATAAGTGAAAATAATAAACAGAGAATATGTATGTTATGGACACCAGTATCGTAGGAATAAATAACTTTAGGCGCGTTATACTAAGCTATAAAAATTATATGTAAAGAATCTGCCAAGGGATAAAGAAAATACGAGATATTTAGTAACGGGAAGAATAATGATGGAAGGAATTTAGGAAGGTTTTGGACTAAGATAAGTTAAATTAATTTAAATTAGAATTTAGTTACATTTAGTACGTGAATATATACAAATTTAAAAACAAAAAAAAAGTAGATAGGGGGATAATTATTATTATTTAAAACAGAAAGTCAGATTAATATTTAGAGTTGGTATAGAACAAATTGAATTGTGTGCACATGAATAATAAGAATTTAGTTTGATAATAACGTTTAAATATTATTATTGTTGAAAGGTTTCATTTCATGTTAGAAAATACTGATTTTATTAAAAGTTCATTAACCATCTCTTATTTATTTCACTTAAAAAAAAATATTAATATGAACTAAAGCTTATAAAACCGTAATTTAAGGTATAATTTTTTTAAGAATATAAATTAATTACATTTAAGTCAGCTAAATTTTGTTATCTCAATACAATAATACAAGTGAAAGCATGGACTAAAAACAGATTTTTTTTTTAAAGAAAACTTTATTTTAAGTTTGATTTTCATATAGGTACAAATACTAGATTATACTTTGATTTTCATATTGCATGGAATGTCATATCGTATAAGAGTGGTGCACGTTCTCATGCTCCAGAATTTAAAATTATTAATACAACTATATCTAAAGAATTTTATTTAGAGATTTTCAGAATTTTAAGATTAAAATAAAGTTTTCATAGTATCACAAGCACATTTACTTATAATATTTGAATCAGATGTAGGGTTTAAATATTTCTACCCACACAGATAATTAATTTAATTTAAACATATTTATAATAATTGAGGCAAGCCAACGTGTGGCAATAAATAACTTTAAATATTTTCATTCATCATAACATTTATTCAAATATATATATATATATATATATATATATATATATATTTATGTGTGTGTGTGTTCGCGTAGTTCCGGGTTAGGTGTGTTTCTGTCCCGGTGGTATATTTTGGAAAAATCTCGTTTACCGTCTTCAGGTGATTTTCTCTGTTGAATGCTGTTCGTCTTACCGCGCCCTAGTATTTGCGCATTTGCTTCGGCTTATGTAGCGCGCTTATTGGTACGGCAGACGTGCAGCGCCTTCTCTCTTGTCCATACTTTCCGTATGTTTTTCGATTTCTAGGGCTTCCGATATATTCGCTTATTCAGGTATTTGATTTTTTCTAACATCTTTGTCCCGTCAAAGTCGCTATCATGTTCCGTGGCTGCTTTATGTTGGTAAACCAATGACGTTTTTTCTTGCTTGGAGATCGAACTTGCGTATTCGTCTCATCATATTTATATACATCGCTTTATTTGTTTGTAGTAAGCAGAGCACATCGAACATGAGATTTCGTCACTGAGTAGGGTGGTGGTGCCACTTTTCTTTTAAATATCGGTTCGCATGTGTTTTCTTTTGAGACAAGGTGTGGCCTAGCGTTGTATCAGACTGCTTGCACAGAAGTAAACGTTTTTGTTCTTCTTCTATCTCGATAGTGAATTTGATTTTCGAATACACGATATTTAGGTGTTCTAGAAATTGTGAACGTGTCGTCTACGTATCTCAGCCACAGTTTTGGATTTATTTGGGCTGTTTCGAGTGCTTTTAATTCAAAATCGTTCATGAACAGATTAACTATTATCGAAGACAGTGGAGTGCCCCTTCGATTTGTTTGTATTTCTTTATCGTACATGATGTGTTAGATACACAATGTTCCATTAAGTGTAGTATGTAGTCCAAAGGATCGTATCTGTTCTTGATTGCGTGTAGCATTTCTTTGATAGGAATTTGGATGAATAATGAAATGATGTGGAAACTAACTAAAATATCTTTTGTGTGTAGTTACACTTTCTTGATTATATCTATGAAATGCTCCGAATTTCTCACGTACGATGCAATGTTTTCGGCGTGGCGTTCCAGTTGTTGTGCTAAGTATCTTGTCAAGTTCTGTAGTGGAGACTCAATCGAACTTGGGCCGTAGGGGTATTCTTTCTTTGTGTATTTTTGGTAACCCATACATCTTTGGACATTTGGATGACTTCTCTCTCGGTCTTATTTGTTGCTGTTGGGTGCTAATTTTTATATCATCTTCAACAAATTTCGGGTATCTTGGTAAAGTTTTTACATGGCTATATCTTAGAACCGTGTTTCAATTTTAGATACGGCTTTTTGCGAAATGGTTGTAATTCTGTCAAATGTCGCATTTTAAAAAAGAAGTAGAAGATGAATAATTATAAATGACAATAAATTGTCACAATATCACACTACTAATAATAACATAAACAATCTAGGAAACGATGTAAAAACAAATGTTTGTTCTAATAGTTCCCCTTACCAAAAGTAAATGTAGATACAAGCAAGAAAACACCGAAAATATTTACAAATAAACTGTGCACATTTTTTGCTGATTTCACTTCACGTTGACAGTGTCAGAATACTAGAGTAAATCATGCAAATGTAGTATTTAGAACATTCAGATCTTCAAAATGAAGATATGCTGAAATGCTTTAACAATATACAATCAGCAACTATAGCCAGTATCACTTTTTGACACCATTTTAAACATTTCGATAAAGGTGTGGGTAAAATTTTAAAAATCTTAGAAATTGTTAAAAATAAAGTTATTTAGAGTTTTTAAGGGGCCTTTAAAAGTTCTAGAGCTGGAGATCTGCAGACCTAGCCAGTGACAGACTAGGTCCAGAAGATAACGAGTGCGACCAAGAACACGAAAAAGCATATCCTCCAACTCGAGAAAGCATATCATCATCGCGCGTCCTCGAGAACATCAAGAGTAGCATCTTATACTTCTACGGGGGAACTGGGCGGGAAAAGTTCACCATCGGTCGAACAAATTCAAGAAGCTACGATGCAGGAAAGCAGGACATTTCTCGTTGAGACAGCCGTGAAGTAAGCACGTACTTTGATACATGTTAACCGAACGGATATATCAAAGAGATTTTTGGCCAGTTTTTGATTCGCTTTTGCTAGTGTATCATAGTGTTTCTAATAGGAGAAACAACATCGGTAAAGATAGAGAGGGAATTTAACACGCGTATATATGACACATCCCGAGGATTCTGACAAAACACCATTTATGCTATAATATACTTCAAAACAAGCGGAAACATAACGACTCGGACGACGAGACAAACAAAACAACAATCAAATACAAAAAAGACACCATCCACATCATACAGGAATAAAAATACAGAAAAACCCACACAATCAGCAAAAATAAATGCTAGACAATAAAAAGACACCGTACCACACGTACCGGTTAGAAGACGAGCGGATATTAAAGGTAGTGATCCGCGGCATCCCTGAGGATATCACTCCTGAAGAAATTCAGGAGGATCTCAGGAACAAAAACATTGAAACCATAGCGGTGTCAAGGATGAGACACCCAGTAAGAAAAACGCCGTACCCCATGGTCCTGGTGGAGGCTTCGCGCGACAAAGCAGCCGAATTATACGGTATCATAGACATATGTAAATTAGTAGTGCGAGTAGAGGCACTAATAAGGAAATCCAGCAAGGGGCAATGTCACAGGTGCCAACTATACGGGCACTCCCAAGCCACTTATAGAGCAATCTACAAGTGCGTGAAATGTGGCGGAGACCACAGAACCGACGAATGCGAAAAGACGAAGGAAACGCCAGCCACATGTGCGAACTGCGGTGGAGAACACACCGCAAACTACAGGGGGTGCGTCAAAGCGCCACAGCCAAAAAAATACACAAAAAACACCTTTACTACCAAAGCCGGCGTTACTTCCAACACCGATAACACAAACAACACAACAAACACGAACAAACACAAATAAAAACACATATGCAAATGTAACACAGACCAAAACGAACACAACACGCACACAAAAGCAACCAAACACACAAAATAACACTAGCAAGACGGCGATAGCCGTAGCTGTACTAGGGGAAATGTTACTGGCCTTCAGCAAAATAAACCCCTCCGCGAACGACACGAAAACCTTTATGCAACATACACAAACACTACTATGACTATTCTAATGGATAGTACAATCAAACCAGCGGCACTAACGATTATTGCGTGGAATGCGAACGGTATAAGAACCAGAAAAGGAGAACTACAAATATACGCCGAAGGAAAACAAGCGGACATAATCTTGGTATCGGAGACTCACCTCCAACCGGCACAAAGACTGAACCTGAAGAACTATAACACGTATAGACGAGACAGACAAACACCAGGAGGTGGAACAGCGATTTATGTAAAGAGATGCATAAAACATACATAACAACCGATACCCAACACAACGGAATTAGAAACCAACGGTGTAATAATACACACAAGAAAGGAAGATATCCATCTGTACGCGGCGTACCTACCCCCGAAGGCGAAATTCGTTGAGAAAGAATTCGACGAATTGCTTGGAAATAACAAGCAAACCATAATAGCAGGCCACTTAAACGCAAAAAGCGTAATGTGGGGATGCCTACAGACAACGCGCACGGAAGAAAGCTGCTAAATTATCACGTCAAGCAAGGGGTTAATATCATCACAACCGACAAGCCCACATATTTCACACCGAAACATAGACCGGACAAACTATATCTCGCGATAACAAACAACTTACACAATAACCCGCGGATAGAGGCAGAAGATGCTCTAAGCTCGGACCATAACCCGGTAGTATTACATTGGGAAATGGGAAAAGAAGAATACACATACAACACAACACGCATGAACTGGCAACTCTTCAAAACACACTTAGCACAGAACACTCCGGCAATAACACAAATAAACAACAAACACGAACTAGAGGACGCAGTCACACAAATACAGAACACAATAAAAATAGCCGCGGGAGCAAGCACGTTCCAACTAACACACAAATACTAAACAGACAAACTACCGCACAACATAAAACAATTATAAAAGACAAAAACAAAGCGCGCAGAAAATACCATAACACATTCAACCCGCGAGACAAGACCACACTAAACTCCCTACAACAACAAGTAAAAGACGCCATCTGCGTTCAAAAACTCACAATGGCAAAACAAACTAAACAAATCGACGCAGACAAACAACACAATAACAATAACCTATGGCGATTGTGTAAATCGCTGAAAAAACACAAAATTAACATACCACCACTAGAAACAGAAAAGGGATACGCGATAATGGACGTACAAAAACCAGAAACATTCGCGACATAAATCGAAACACAATGTACACCTAACTGGAAAAACACCGATATAAAACATATAGCGAACATACACAGACAAATAAACAGAGTAATAGCAAAACCAATAACAGAACACATAGATTACTTCACACCGGACGAACTAAAACACGTAATCAAACACATAAAAAAGAACAAAGCACCCTGTTACGACACCATAAATAACGAAATGATAAAAATGGCCCCACACAAAACACAGATGTACATCCTAGCAATAGCCAATGCAATACTGAAACTCTAAACATATCCACAACAATGGAAACACGCAAAAAAAATCGTGTTTCCAAAACCACACAAAAGCCACAAAAACCCTGCCAACTATCGTCCCATCAGTCTCCTATCCACAATAAGTAAAATAATAGACCGGTTGCTACTGACAAAAATAACAGACCACTCAGACGCAGAAAACATAATTCCCGACCAACAACACGGGTTCAGACAACAACACTCAACCACGACACAATTGGCTAGAGTGATAGAATACATTAACGACGGGTACAATAAAAACAAAAAACCGCGGCCGCCTTCCTCGACATCTCCAAAGCATTCGACCGAGTGTGGCACCAAGGATTAATTCAAAAACTACACACACACACAACTACCCGGAACACCTAATACGTATCATACACACTTACATATACAGACGCACATTTCAAACACACATACAAGGTACAAATTCGTCAGTACATGTACTAACGGCAGGATTACCGCAAGGATCAATACTATCACCACATCTTTACGCAATATACACAGCGGACATGC
This sequence comes from Dermolepida albohirtum, assembly GCA_031893035.1. NCBI lineage: Eukaryota > Metazoa > Arthropoda > Insecta > Coleoptera > Scarabaeidae > Dermolepida > Dermolepida albohirtum. The sequence continues at coordinate 24,908 of JAVIWB010000391.1, forward strand.
TCAAACCGCAACACGGCATAATAGCCACATACGCAGACGACACAGCCATATTAACACAATCATTTAACGAACAGATAGCCTGAAATAAACTCAAGGAAAACATAAACAACCTAATCGATTAGTGTCACACCTGGCGCATCGCGTTGAACACCGAAAAAACACAAACAATAATGTTTAAAGAGAATAAAAAACCACCGCCGGAACGGATTAAAATCAACAACACCCACATTGAGTGGAAAACCGAAGTTAAATATCTAGACGTCACACTAGATAAAACATTATCCTACAGACAACACATAGATAACACGATTAAAAAAGCCACACAAGCACGCGGTGCCCTCATGATGCTAACCGAAAAACCATCAACACTGACCCCCAAGACAAAAGTACTAATATACAAACAGATAATACGCCCAATACTTACCTACGCATCGTCGATATGGCTACATATCAAAAAGACACATAAAACAAGATTAAACACCTTCCAAAACTAGCCACTACGGTTGGCACTTAGGGCGCCGTGGTACGTGCGAAACTCCCAAATACACAAAGAAGCTAGGCTTGAACCACTCATTACACACATTAAAAATCAAGCCAAAAGCTTCTACAAACAGATGAAAACGCACACAAACCCGACACTTACACCAGTAACAGAATACACAGCACAACACTTCAAATATAAACGACCACGGATGGAAATCACAAGTGAAGACAGCGTGCAATAATAGCAACAATACAACCAAAATCAGAACTAATCAACGCCAAGACTAAGAGTAAAAGGGCTGAGCCCTAACTCCAACAAACTAAAAAGAAGCAGCAGGAAAGCACGTCTGTTGTGCGATATAGCCTTCCTACATCGATCAATTTTACACCTAAGTGTCGCAGATTATTATTTTATATTAAAATGATAAAAACAACGAGCATATTAATACGAGCGCGCAAGGCATTACTACGAGAATTAATGCATCAGAAACAACGTAAGCTCCATGATACCGACAAGTAGTTATTCGACACACACTTGCTACTAACTAAACAGCTGTAAACACCCGTTATTGTGTCAGATAATAAGCAGTTTATTTATGTTCAAGTCAGAAACAGACTCCTGCATCTGAACGCACAAACAGGAATTCGAAGAACTGCAGAAAAAGCATCAATCGGATATGATGAGAGATACGAAAACAACTACACAATCTAGCACAGAACACTCAGTGAAGGGACTTAACTTTACGTTAACACCGAAATGCATTCCAAAGGAAACATCATTTGCCGTATGGGATCAGTTCTGTGCAAAGTCGAACATAACAATGCAAAAATAACGCACAAGAGAAATGTATTAGACAAGACTGACTATAATAGAAAAATAGTTGTACTTTTAGACGATCCTTTGCACAAACCGATAAATATAGACGTATTTAGAAAATGTCACGAAACCAAAAGTTTAGTTTATCTGTTTCAGCGTTATATGGATAAATGATTTTTATACGACGTTTCGTTTCTTGCAGAACATCAATAACTTTTTTTCCCTGTGAGCGCCATACTGTATTCTAACACTATTAAAAAGAGATATTTTTTCTGATTTCATGTACATACATATGTATAACATGCTGTTCAGATAGGAAAGCAAAGTTTATAGTTTATAGAAATCTTGAAGTTTTAAACTGTCAAATACTTCATTCATTAATAATAAATGCCGTACACCAACGAAGAGAAACGAAATATGTTAAGTGTTCCATTCATGACATTGGGTTCTCGCCATCGTTTCTGTTATCACGCCAGGGTTTCAATTTAGTAAAGATGTCTAACAGACAGAACGAAACTATTCAGGAGAGCACGTATTGTACGTCTTTCTCTCGGACAGCTTAATTTCTGTTCAAAAGATGAAAATATAGTTCTCTCACTATTTTGTGTTATCGTTTAGATAAGTGGGCCTTCTCTAGGTTTTAGTACAGCTTTCAACCGCATAGATCATAGTTTGTTACTCGGTAAAATTTTTAAAATTGAATTTTCTATTGACTAATCGACCTACTTGAATGATAGAAAAATGATTGTTTCAGCTATCAGTTTCAATATTTTTTATTTATGTTGCTTTGATGCTTTTTTGATTTTTATTAATGAGTAGTTTTAGTTTCAGTATTTTTTATTTATGCTGCTTTGATGCTTTTTTGAGTTTTATTGATAATCTTGGTAACAGGATTAAATGTAATAAGTTTCTTTTCCCAGACGACTTGAAACTATTCTTCACGACGAAAACGAGAAGATCGTTGGTCCCTTCAAAATTAAATTTGTATATTGGAATCATGAAGAGAAAGAGCTTATGTTTTGGTTGTAATGTTCTTCTTTTATACCGTCAACTTAGTCCTTATTGACATATATGTATCAATGGGGAAGCACTTCTTTCCAACGTTCTGCTGCTATTAAAGATCTTGGAAGTAATATTTGACACCAAATTATCATTTTTCGACTACATTAACCCAATTGTTTCCTCTTTTTAAGAGCTTTAGGTTTCCTTATACGCAATTCTCGAGCTTTTGTCTATCCAATCTATCTCACTTATTTATTTTGCTCTTGTTCACTCTAAAGTTGAATATGCTTCATTAGTATGATCTCTCCTTTACATTATTTAATCAAATGATTTGGAGGAGCAGAGGAATTTTGTAAATACCTTCTTTTAAACATACTGGTGTCTATCCTACACGTGGTATAAATAATGCTTTTTTGCATGACGTTTTCAATATTGATATATGAGATGAACGCAGAAAATAAACTGATTTAAAATTCAGAATTTGGAAAAGATATACTGGACAATCAGATGTGATGATAGATTAAGATTAAATTATAAATGTATTAGAGGTTAATAATTTAATAAAAAAAATTCAAAATTAGATACTGCTCTGAGCAATTTCAGAAACATAAAGAGACATAAAAAGTATGGATATATATATATATTAATAAATTGATTGGTAGGGGCAGTATTGGACACACATACCGTGCATTCATTTTACCTCGCTACGAAAACTGTACCACATTATATTCGGGTCTAGCTGCCAAATACCGATCAGAATGTAAAGTGGTGGGGCGCGAGTCAATTGAATCACGACTATAACTGACTACTGATCGTACTAGCTGCAGCCCCATAACTAATTTGACTGTAGGCGTATCGATATCGTATTAACGGTCATTTGTGGTTTGCATTTGGGAGAGTGTGTTACGGTAAGACCTTTAAATTTAAATATATTTTTAATTATATTACTTTGATAATGTATACATTGGAAGAAAAATTCAAATGATAACATGGACTTTGAAAAGTAATTCTTTACGGCGTATATAGCGCCTTTTCTCTGAAAAATATGTAGGTCGTCGCTTTCCTGCATTAACAACAATATCATTAGTAGTTAAAAAGTTTAAATCAGAAGGTTGCATTTTGGGATGTAAATGTCATAAAATACGGAGAATAAATAACGATAAAGAAATGCAGGAAGTCATGATGTGCGCAATGGTCGAAGAAAATTCCAATATTACTCTATCTAAAATATCAGAAGAGATAGGTATTAGCGTGGGTAAAGTTCATAAGATATTAAAGAAAAATAAATACACATCCTATAAATACCAAACTCATCAGGAAATTTTTCATGCTGATCAACACCGCAGAATGGAATTTTGTGAAACTGTAATAGAACGTGTAAATGCGAATGAACACTTCATTGAGACTGTCGATGAATTGCCAAAACTTATAAAGTACTTTTTAAATACAAAAAATAAATTCAATTAATTAAATTCTCAAATGTCCCTCCTGCTTGCGCTAGACAGTAACCCAATCTATTATAAAGTTCATTTCGAACATTGGTCAGTACCAGAGGATTAATAATTTGGAACTGGTGTTCGATATTAACCTGTAATTCTTCCAAATTATTAGCCCTTTCGTCTTGATGCTCATAGAACTTTGATTTTATGTAACCCCATAAAAAAGTCATTAGGGGCTAAGTCTGGTGACCTTGGTGGCTAGCGAATTGTACCACTATTAGATATAACTCTTTGGAGGAATATATTATTTAAATATTCATTCACAATTTTAGTTCCATGGGCCGGACAACCATCATGCTGGAACCATATGTTCTCTAAATTGGGATTAATAGTTCTCAAGGCAGGGACAATGTCGTTTCGAAGAAGATTCAAATATATTTCCCCATTTAAATTTCCTTCGATAAAGAATGGACCAATAATGTTATTCCCATAAATACCAGCCCAAACATTCAATTTTTTAGGATACTGTGACCCCGTATTGAATTGTCGATACTCGTTTTCAATAGACCAATATCGAAGATTCGACGGATTGTGTTTACCGTGCAACGGAAACGTGGATTCATCGGTAAACACGATAGTCTCAATGAAATGTACATTCGCATTTACACGTTCTATTACAGTTTCACAAAATTCCATTCTGCGGTGTTGATTAGCATGAAAAATTTCCTGATGAGTTTGGTATTTATAGAATGTGTATTTATTTTTCTTTAATATCTTATGAATATTACCCACGTTAATACCTATCTCTTCTGATATTTTAGATATAGGAATATTGGAATTTTATTCGACCATTGCGCACACCATGACTTCCTGCATTTCTTTATCGTTATTTATTCTCCGTATTTTATGACATTTACATCCCAAAATGCAACCTTCTGATTTAAACTTTTTAACTACTAATGATATTATTGTTAATGCAGGAAAGGGACAATCTACATACTTTTCAGAGAAAAGGCGCTGGATACGCCGTAAAGAATTACCTTTCAAAGCTCATGTTATCATTTGAATTTTTTCTTCCAATGTATACATTATCAAAGTAATATAATTAAAAAAATATTTAAATTTAAAGGTCTTACCGTAACACACTCTCCCAAATGCAAACCAAGAATGACCGTTAATACGATATCGATACGCCTACAGTCAAATTAGTGGTGAGGCTGCAGCTAGTACGATCAGTAGTCAGTTATAGTCGTGATTCAAATACTCGCGCCTCACCACTTTACATTCTGATCGGTATTCGGTAGCTAGATCCGAATATAATGTGGTACAGTTTTCGTAGCGAGGTAAAATGAATGCACGGTATGCATTCATCATTTACCGTAGTAAAGCTACAAAGCTTGACCAGGCATGTCTCACAGAGGTGTGTTTTCGTCATTATTTAAAACCACGAATGAATTGGACTCCAAAGATTGTTCAAATTCGGCATCGATGTGGTTCTCAATCGGACTATTTCATAATCGGCATTTATTATTTCTCTCTAATTCGACAACTACTTTATTTTTGCTTAAGTTAAGTTTCCTAACAATTTCACAGAAATTTCTAAAGTTAATCCTAAACGCCACAGAGTTTCTATCGTCGGGCGGTAGCGAAGCCGAGACGATAATGATATTTAATCTTCGGTTATTTGAAATTTACACACTAACAACATCCAAGTTACTTTTATTAGTTAACGTAATACGTTTTAGTTCCTTGTCTGCTATAATTACGGCCGTTATAACTGCGTTTGAATTACCTTCGTCATTTATGCTATTAACATAAAGTATTTCAAATTGCTCTAGAAATCGACATACTTTACCTTTACGCACGACTCGGATATTATCGTGATACTAATGTTTTCCCTAATTATTCCTTCTACTAAGCATTCCGGGACCCGTCTGTCATGCTATAAATTCATTTGCACGCACAAGCAAGTTAATTGTCGTTTCGATTAATTTAAATTTAATTGATTTATCGATTGCCTTTGCTCGGTACCTGGCGTGTTCACCATAAAAATTTGTTCGAACGTGTATTTTAATTTACTAATTTAGCGTATTTCGTTTAATTACAAGCGCACTCCCGATAATAATACACTTAAATATTAAATTCAATTAGACGAACTAAAAACTATTTATTTCCATTAAGTGAAAAAAAAATTTAAAATAGCTTTGTTTAATTAAATCGCTAAAATCGATTTAATTCGCTAAAAATACTCACTTAATTTCGCTAAGTTATTGCTGATATTATTAAAATATCTGCACTAATACTGAACGCACACGCACTAAGCAACCACTGCAGGTCTCTACGCTGTCTCAAGAGAGAATTATTAACACAAATCGTTGGACATTCAATCTATTGTGAAAGACTTCTGTTAGGCGGCGATTGTACACATTTAGGAGTAGGTTCGGATATACGCGAGTGCTTCCACCGGGTTTCCATTTGATTTAGACGCCTTCCTGTTCTATAGCGAGTTCGTCGCTCTTGACAACTCCTCCTCGCTAAATAGCAGAATGTCACTCGCGGCCTTGTCTTTCATCTGTTCCTTTTTTTCTGGGTGGGTAAAGAATAGCGCATCAGCGATGTTTTGCATCCGGTCCGTTCGAGAACGGGATTCGCACCTTTGTTACGAGTCTTCGCAAGACGACCTTGTACCCCTAACTTCAGAGGTTGCTATTTATGTCCTGCCTCAGCTTCTCCCACTTGACCTTCTTGCTCCTATAGATGGCATTCTTTAGGTGCCTTTGAGTCTTCCTAATATCTTCCAATTCGAGTTCAGCCACATTTGGGTCTTTTCGAGATAAAGAGACCCAAATGTGGCTGAACTCGTTATCTTCTGTTTCAGTTGTAAGCATCTTCTCCGTAGGGTCGCGATTTCTTCGTTGCACCAATACGCAAACTTTCTTTTTTAACACTGACACCTCCTTCACCGGTCATCTGCACTCCATGATAGAATTTTTGCCTTTGCTAGTCGTCTAGGCTAGGGATTCTTCGTCGAGTCTGTTCCATCGAGGGTCGAACGAAGTGAGATCTGTTCTTGTCGAATTGTCCTTTGTTACGCTGAAGATTTTGTATTGGTGGTCATTTCCGGTGTATTCATCCACTCCCCTCCGGTCGACGTCCTTGGAAGCCACTAAGATGTCGGGTATGTCGTTTCTTCGTAGTCTGGTTTGCCGAAAGTGGTCGTGTCCACGTTTATTACGTTGAAGACAAGTCTGACAGCCATGTGTAATACACGCCTCCCTTGTGGATTAGTGTAGTTCATGCTCCACTTAATGGCTCTGGCGTTAACGTCTGCTCTTAGAATAATGGGTCCTTCCAAGTCCCGTAGCTTATCCTGGAATTCTGCTGTCCAGTCGTTTGGTATGAAATAGCACTTTCCTTGCCTGGTCTAGTGCCTTCTTGAACATGTGCCGGATCCAGACATGATTTTTCGCGGTAGACTCTTCCGTACGAGGAACTGTAGTCCGTCATTTTTATAGTCGTTACGTATGTGGCCTTTCACTCCACAATTAATACTAAGGCATCCCGCCCTTTTGTTAAGATCCGGGCATGTCGCTTGTCGGTAACTGAACACTGAACAATTTTCACTTTTCATCTTATTTGGTTGTTTATTCAGCTTACTTTGATTTTCGTATTTCCGGTAGCTTCAGGGCTTGACGATGATTGAACTTAAGTGTTATACTGTTGGCATTTGCGAGGGTGATTTCACTTCGCCATCAAGTTTGCCCAGTCATTCTTTGACTGCTTCTTGGACCACTTTAATTGCTTTCCAGATCCCTGAATTTCAAAGTAGTTTTGGGTTCCAAAGTGCTGATATTGGCTCTCTCATCCAGGATCTGTTTCGGTTCACTACCGAAGCCTTCCATATCCTTCGTATGCTGGCCTAACTCCAGCTATATAGCCTGCTCAATTTTTCCGCAACATCTTGATTTTGGTGCCTGTTTGTTCCGGTTCCGCTTTTAGACTTATTTCTCTAGTCAGTTCGGCATTATATGCCTTCCAAGGGCGAAGATCATCACGTGGGGGTTTAGTCTGCCGCTTCTTGCTTTTGTTGGTGGTCCTTGCCTTTGCATTGCTACCAACAATTTTCTGCCGTCGGTTGTCTTTGCGACTGCCTTCTTTTGGTGGGCATACTTCTTCTTACCTGTTCGATCTTTTTGTCACGCGTTGTCGACTGCTTTTTCATTTGTTTCCTTCTCGGCGCCTTCCTTATTTGTGTCTCGAGTTGTATACCCCTAACTTGTGTGATGCGACGTTATTATTATTATTGGTGTTATTATTATTTCAGTCTCTATATTGAAAATATACCCGAAATTAGCCTTAGAAGCCTTCAGGAATTTGTAGTAATTGAGAAATCTGATGGCGATAGAAAGGTATCAATTTTACAAATTTGAAAAGTGATGTTAATTGTTTTTGTACTTTGTAGTTACTAGATATTCTAATGGGAGAAGTTGAATTACTTTGTCAAGTAGAGTCAATAGATGTAAATATAGAACCCAATCCTTTAATAATACCATTTGATTTGCGGTAAGTATATTTGTTATTTACTAGGGTGGTCCCATAAGTACCCGGCCTGACCTAGAGATGGCGGTAGTTGTTTGAGAAGTATCACTGTATTAGAAATTACACAAACTATAAAGTATGTTTCAAGTTTGAAGACGCCACGTTGTTTAGTATTTGTTTGGCAGACATCAATAGTAACGTTTTCAGAAAATAATTGGGTGGCGGAGTTTAAACGAGGCCGTACGAGCTGCCAAGACGAGCATCGCAGTGTCGACCAAATGAGGTGACGACTCCAGAAATGGTGAAGAAAATCCACAGAGCGGTACTGGATGATCGTCGACTGAAAGCGCACGACCTAGGAGACATAGTAGGCATTTTAAAAAGTACGGTGCATCGCATATTATCTGAAAATTTGGACATGTGAAAGCAGTGTGCCGGGTTTGCTCACACTCGAGCAAAAACAGTGAAGATGTTTCAATTGAGTGTTTAGCGAAGTTTCACAGCAACAAAGCAGAATTTTTGCGCCGTTTCATAACCATGGAAGGAATATGGGACCATCACTTCACACCTGAGACAAAAGAACAATCAGAGCAATGGATTCAAAAGGGAGAACCGGCTCCAAAGAAAGCGAAGACCGTTTCATCTGCAGGCAAGGTCATGACATCGGTTTTTTAGGATGCGCGTGGAATAATTTTCATTAACTATCTTTAAAAAGAAAAACCTATCAACGGCGAGTATTATGCGAACTTATTGCAACGTTTGAGGGAAGAAATTAAGCAAAAACGGTCGCATTTGGCTAAGCAGAAAATGTTGTTTCATCAAGACAATGCACCAGCTCACAAATCCGTTATTGTAATGGCCAAAATTAATGAATTAAAGTTTGAATTGCTACCTCATGCACCCTATTCGCCAGATTTGGATTATTTTCTGTTCCCGAACTTGAACAAATTTCTCAGTGGTCAAAGCTTTTCCAACGATGAAGAAGTGACGTAAGCGATTAATGGATATTTTGAGGAGCAAGACAGTTCTTATTATAAAAAGGGTATCGAACTTATTGAACATCGCTGGGAAAAGTGTATAGAGCTGAAAGGAGATTATGTTGAAAAATAAATATATTTCTTTCCAAAATTTTTGTGTTTTCTTTGGTGTGTCGGGCACTTCTGGGACCACCCTCGTATTATATCATTTTGTTTGTTCATTGGTTACATTGTGAAATATTTTTCTAATATAAATACCGTTTCGCAATTTTGAAAGCAGCACATACGCTTTATCAAGCTTCTCTTTAAAATTGAAAAATATGTTGACTAAATAACTCACAAATAAAAATGAGCAGTGAACAGGAACAAGTAATACTAATAAGAAGTTTATGGCCAGATAAAATTTTGGAGAACAAAACTTCGATGCGGTTCCTCTTTAAACTTGACGTAATTGAATTTTGGAAGTTATAAATTCCTTATAAGTTCCTCGTACTTTTACATATATCGACTAACACAATGTTCAAATTTTTATTCACACATTTAACTACACTGCTCAAAACAATGGATATTTTATATAATTGATAACAAAAAGTTCTGTCATTTAATACAACACCTAAAAATATTTTTGTAAACTAGTTTCGGTCTTTTTAAGTAAGAAACTGAATACAGAGGCCTGTCTTAATACGTTTATGGATACATTAAAGGGATCATCAATGGACTGTATAAAAGCGCGCTTCAAACTGCACCTCTCTCTCTCTCTCTCTATATATATATATATATATATATATATATATATATATATATGTAGAACCCAATCCTCTACTGCTAGTAGTGAAGATTTAAAATTTTGAAAGTCAGTCGAAATAATCACATCACAATTTATCAAAGATAGAGATTTGGCAGATCATAGGTTAATTGGAAAGTAAAAAACACAACAAAATGTTGTTGTGTCTAGAGGAAGTCAGAGTGTTACGTTTAGACTTTGGAATCAGCAAGTTCAGCCAACATCAACAACACCAAGAGACAATCGGTACCTGTCAAAATTGCATGTAGAAGTCGCGCTTTTAATGCAACCAAAATTCGAAGTGAGTTTGCTGCTGTGAGTGGACGGCTACTGTCAACATCAACGCACATAATAAGAAGTCGTTTGAGTACACTGACATACTACTGTGGGCAAAAAATAGTAAGACTTTGTTCATAATTTTTAAATTCTTAATTTATTCTTCCAAATCTATTTCTCACCCCTCAAAGTAATCCCCCCTGACCCCAATACACTTGTGCCAACGTTTCTTCCAATTCTCGAAACAGTTGTTAAAGTCAATTTCAGGAATAGCCTTCAGTGCGCGTAGCGATTCACGTTTAATGTCTTCAATTGACTCAAAACGGTTTCCCCGGAGCGGTCGTTTAAGTTTTCTGAATAGCCAGAAGTCACACGGAGCTAAATCAGGCGAATACGGTGGTTGCGGCACGATATTGGTTGAAAATTTGGCGAAAAACTCACGAAGAATTAATGCAGTATGCGACGATGCATTATCGTGGTGCAAAAACCAAGAGTTGTCGGCCCATAATTCTGGCCTCTTTTTACGAATAACATTGCGCAAACGACGCATAACACTCAAATAGTATTCTTTGTTGACAGTTTGGCCGGTCGGAAGGAATTCGGAGTGCACCACACCTCGATAATCGAAGAAAACTGTCAACATAACCTTGATTTTTGACTTGCTTTGACGTGGTTTTTTGGGCTTCGGCTCACCTTTGATACGATATTCAGCCGATTGATAGTCTGTTTCCGGGTCATAAGCGTAGATCCAAGTCTCATCTCCAGTTATGATGCTTATCATTTTGTCTTGATAGTCGGAAAGCATTGTTTCGCAGACGTCAACGCGACGCTGTTTTTCGAAAAAATTGAGTGATTTTGGAACAAATCGTGCTTTCACTTTTCTTAGGCCCAAATGATCTTTCAAAATGGTTTTCACTGATCCTTCCGATATTCCAACGATGCCGGTAAGGTCTCTGACTGTTAATCGTCGATTCTCAAGCACCAATTCCTTGATTCTATTGACGTGTTGATCATCAGTTGATGTTGATGGCCGTCCTGGACGTGATTCGTCATCAACGCGTTCTCGACCCTCTTTGAATAATTTGTACTAATCAAAAACACTTGCTCGCGACAAACAATCATCACCGAAGGCCTTTTGCAACATTCTGAACGTTTCGGCACCAGAAATTTGATTCCGTACACAAAATTTAATGGAACTTCTTTGTTGAATAATTTCACTTATTGTAAAAATCGCCGAATGCACTTTTTTTACTTCAGAAAGACAAGCGTATACTAAACACTAATGATTATTTTGATGTGACATTTGGCACAGATGTCACGGACAGTCATACCAACCTAGAAAAAAAATATTTCGACGAACGGGTTTTCGCGCGAAATTTAAATTAAAAAGTCTTACTATTTTTTTCCCACAGTAGTATATGCCAGAAGATCGTTGGTTTATGTCCTTCTTGCTGTAAAGGACAAAAGAGGTAAAAGAATGTTGTTAAATTATAATATCAATTAAGGTCTCATTCAATGGGGCCGAGTATTATTAAGCAACGAGTCCAGTTTTACGTTACATGTGCGATCAATAACAAACTTTTTGGAAAAGGCCCCAATATGATAATTTTATCGTAATTGTATGGACTAAGATAAGTACCGGATAGCAGACCGACCTTTATTTTATAGAGAATGGAACTCTCACTGTTTAGATTCCGTAATTCGTTATTTTTTTCATATGTAGCAGTAATAGAAGAATTCATTTTTATGGACAATAGTGCTCGTTCTCATTGAGTAAACATCATAAACAACTGAATTGATCAAATTACTATAGAAAGAATGGAATATTAATTTTACAGAAGGTAATCCAATAGAACACGTTTGGAAAGGCGTGTTGCTGCACGAAATGTGCTACTTTCGGGAATTACGAATTACTGTTGGTGAGGAATGGGATATGTCCTCAAGAAATGTTCGACATTCTGATCTGGTTCATGTCTTTCAGATATCACGCGTGTTTAGATGTGAAGATAATGCTTCTGTAAAATTGAATATTTCTGTATTTTTTTACATTAAAATGCAACCGTTACTCTCCCAATAAATCACATTAAAGCTTGTACAAACAAGTTAAATTAAAAAATGGTAAATTAACTTTTCAATTTTGAGCGATGGTAGGAGTGAATCGTTCTGTACATTCTTGCAAAAATTGAAATCGAGATTTTTACCGATTTAAATGTTTTTGGAGGCCTACATTGCGAAAAGCAAAATTTTGGTTTTCCAACTCTTCATGGGTTCGTGCAGATCAAATTATTCAATGAATCGAAACCAAATTTTTATTTTAAATGTTTTAGAAAATTATAAGAAGGTACTTTTTTGTTTTTTTTTTCTACTCTTACAAATAAAGAGAATTTATTTGTAATGATTTTGTTTAACTTTGACAAATGGATAAACTGTAAACAATGTTACAATATGTTGCTACTTTAGAAAAGAACAGAACTCTAACAATTTGGTACGTTTGGTACGTCAGTTTCAGTGCAGTAGTTCAGCCCTGAAGATGTCCTATACAAATGGGTACGAAACGTCGGCAGATATAATAGTGACGCGGTTCCAGCCCGGAAACCCAGAAGCAGATAGTAAGAACTTTAACGAATTTGTTTAAATATTATAAGTATTGATGTATTTTAATTTTTTTATTTTTATATTCAGATACTGTTTAATATCAACTTATTCCGGCAAAACTGTGAAACAGTAAATTATTTTTCCACTTAATGTAAAATTTTTACTAATGACTTAATCGATCGGATAAATATTTGTAAACGAATGAATTTATCCAAGCTTTGAATGTGAATGTGGGTCTGTTAACTGGATAATTATAAGAAATAACTAATTTGATTCTAAGTTAAGACTATTTTTAGAATTTCTCGGTAAGAGTTACTCTCGTATTTATCAAACTTGTTACAACTGCATATATCATTTTAAATTAATAAGAAACTGATATAGCGATGTGAGAAAGTGAGTGCGGTGAAACCGTACCTTTTATTGTAAGTTATCATTTTTATGAAATATCCGTTAATTGTTTTGTGCAGTGTAGTTTGATGAATTTTCATTCTTACAACAAACACTTTCTAAACGCTGAATATTAGAGGAAATGATTATACTGCCTCTAATATTCTTCGAAACTATTCTTTTTTTTTTCTTTCAGATGGTATCTACATATTGTGATATATTTTGAGGGATTGATAATAACAGTTTGGAGTTCTGCTTTTCTGATTCAAAACCTTATTAACGCAAGCACTTATGTATTTTAGAAAAAGAAGTAAATTAACTCAAATTATTTCAAATTAATGCGCTAAATTTAGAAGATAATGGAATTATTTGCATATATATATATATATATATATGCAAATAAGTCCATACAAATATATATATATGTATATATATATATATATATATATATATATATATATATATATATATATATATATATATTATCGTTATACCATTTCTTGTTGTACAAAAATAATGCATTAACTAATTATTTAAAGGTAGCATAGTTTTCAGTCTGAGTCAATCATGTCTCAGAAGAAATTAAAATGTTATTTTAATTTTTATTATTAATTAGTGAAAGTATTTGTTATTATTTTTCATAGACACTACCAATGAAAAGCTAGTTTTAAAAACCGTACAGTTACATGTGAATGCTTTTTTATTACAAAATATTATTGAGCCAATTTATATAGGCAGTTTACCTGAAAATAATAAAAATGTAAATATGATGGAAAAATTTGTTCATAATTGACTTATGTATATACTGTACAAATGGTATAGGATTAGCCCAAAAATTCCAATCGAAAACTTTTAAATTAATCTGTATTAATAAGGATGTTTATGCGTATGAGAAATACACAAACGCTCTTCAAAAACCTCCTGTCCCATTTTTGTTTGTTGACAATGAATATTCTAAAAAATACCCTTAAAAGTTATTGATACGAGGATAGTTTGACAAGTAGTGAGAATGACATATAGGTGGCGCTCTAATTGGTAAAACAAATGCACTGTAATTTAGGTTGCCTGTTTATATGTTTACATTCCGATATTTAGATAAATCGGTTGATTAGTTTATTTTTGACAGCTGATTGAAAAAGAAGCAACACGTTGTTTTGTTAAAATGGAAAAAACAGAGTATCCTGCAGTGATTAAATACTTCGTAATTAAGGGTATGAAAGCTACCGAAATAAAAGATGAGTTACGGGAAACATTAGGTGAATCTGCTCCATCATCCGCCACAATAAGTAGATGGGTAAATGAATTTAAACGTGGTAGAACAAGCTGTGTTGATGAAGCGCACTCTGGAGCACTCAAAATCGTGACTTCTCAGGAAATGATTATAAAAATCCATAATATTATTACGCAAGATCGACGACTCAAAGTGAGAGAGATAGCAGACTGGTAAACATTTCAATAGAACGCGTACACCACATTTTAACGAAAGAATTGGGCCTTTCCAAGCTTTCGGCAAGATGGGTGCCCCGATTGCTTACGACCGATCAAAAGTTCACTCGTTTACGCATTTCCAATGAGTGTTTGGACCGTTATAAGCGGAATTCGGTTGATTTTTGTAGGCGATTTATTACTTGCGATGAAACTTGGATACACTACAGTATACCCGAAACTAAACAACAGTCAAAACAATGGTTAGAACGTGGTTCTGCACCTCCAAAGAAAGCGAAAACCACTTTATCGGCAAACAAGGTGATGGCATCAATTTTTTGGGATTCAAAGGGCATTTTGCTCATTGATTACCTTCAGAAAGGTGCCACAATAAACGGACAATATTATGCAGAACTTCTATAAAAATTAAATGTTAAGATTCGTACTAAACGGCCAGGAATGGCAAAGAAAAAGATTCTGTTTCACTAAGACAACGCTCCTTCGCATACCAGCATAGTTGTGATGTCCAAAATCCACGAGTTGCATTTCCAATTAGTACCGCATGCGCCTTATTCGCAGGATCTAGCCCCTTTCGGCTTCCAGCTTTTTCCAAAATTGAAAACGGCAGTAGGTGGAAAGAAATTTTCGTCTAACGACGAGCTTATCATCTTCGTAAATGAGTATTTTGCACGCCTTCCGGAATCGCATTTTAGAGATGGCATAAGGGCATTGGAGCACCGTTGGAATAAATGTATTGCTCTTTTAGGAGAAAATATTGAAAAATAAAAATTATTTTGTATTTAAAAAATTCGTTTTTTTTCCCATTCTCACTACTTGTCAAACTACCCTCGTATAAGTCCAAGTATTTCACCTTTAGTGTGTATTACATGCTAGTACTAAAACATAAAACAAAGAAATATTAGATCGCAGATGAATCAAGGTGTTCGTAAGTGATGACCGATGCTGATATTAATAATGGTAACAAAAAACGAGTCTATGAAGAGCATTAAGATGTGTTTGATGAAGTTTGTATCAAGGCATGCATTGATTTGATGCATTTTCAGTTATTTTAATCATGCTTACTGTTTCTAGAAAATTAATTTGTGTATTTCAGTACACACACCGACTATAAACAAACCGTCAGTGTTACTCCTAATACGAATTTTCCCTTAACTTGTGAATGGGTTCCCCATAAGTCTAATAGAAAAACTAAAATACATCCAGAAAATTTTCAACTTAATGCAGAGCCTTTCCAATGTGAGGTATTCGTCAAAAAAACAGATCTCGACGATATTGCCGAGGACTTTTTGTAAGTTTAAATATGAAATATATTTATCAGAGACAAGCGAATATCATATTTTCTTAAATTCAAATACTATTTAAGTTCTTTGGAGGATTAATCAATCTTTGAAAAATTATTTATAAAGATGAAAGAAATGATTCAGTTTATTATATTTATTATTTTTATAATTTAATTAAATTGTCAACATTTGGTTCATTGAATATTAAGAACGCGGTAGACAATTTTCTTATTTTTTTATACGTAGGGAGATATTTGAATTTGGTGTATTTTAACAATCTATAAAACGTTTTATTTAAAAAAAATTTATTGAAATTGTAAACAATAAAAGTTCATTTTTAAAATCGAAAAGTGAAAAACCCTTTGATATAACCATTTTGTGTATCATTTAATATATTGTGTTTTTCGATAAATTTGATCATACTGACCAGAACTAGTCTTTCAAAAACCTTTGATACGTGCGATAATAAAGTTAATAGTCAATAATTTTCAAAGCTATTCTTTACTCTCTTCTCTCTTATGCATGGATATTATTATCAGGCAATTGACCTGTCTCGAAATGAGGTTTATACTAATGATGTAGCTAATATTTATGCACAAAACTGAAAAATAGCATGTTTTCGACACCAATTTAACGTAGGAGTAATCCATTTCACTTGAATAATCATTTGCCGAACACGTTATAGTGAAATAAATAGTTATTTAGTGCAGATAAAGTTTCTGTACCATTGTCATTACTTCTTATATTGGTAATATTAAAATTTGTTTCATTTGTAGCACCCGTTAGCTCAATTATAACGTTCCACGTGGCTTTTGTCTAACTTCTGGCACCATGGATGCAGCGGGAATATCTTTTTGGACGCCATTATTTCATGTTTTAGTTCTCTACAGAATTCTGTGTAAACTTCTTTTGGTAATCACTATTGCATTACGGTTTCATATAGGTGACGCATGATGTTAGTCATATTTCTTATACAGTGTGTATCAGCCAAATGGAACAAATTCGATAATAATTAAATGGAAGGGTGTTCGAAAAAACGCTCGGCACGTCGATTGGGATTTTTAGTTGCGTATTTTTTTAAATAAAAAGTTTATATACAGGGTGTGTCATGTAAAAGTGGTCAATACCAACTTTCTTATTTTAAATGCAATACCCTGTCAAATATTAAATTTTTGGATTCTTTAGAAAATTCCAGACATATTTCATGTACAATGTCCTATACCTATCTCCGACTGTTTCGGAAATATTAAATGTTTTCAGATTAATTTGAAAAATTTTTGATAATGTAAAAAATAACAAGAAAAACGTTAATGTCACTGTACGAGATGTTCAAAGTGTTCGCCGCAAACGTCTTGACAACATCCTAATCTTAAATAAAAATTTTTTCTAACGTCGCTCAACATCTCAGGTGTGACCGATCTAATCGCAACTATTATTCGTCTTCTTAAGTCAGCTAAGTCGAGGGGTTTAGTTTTGTATACTATACTCTTGACATATCCCCATAAGAAGAAGTCTAATGGCGTTAGATCAGGGGATCCTGCTGGCCTACCTATCCACCGATTCGGGAATATTTGGTTGAGGTACTGCCGGACATTGATTTGGTAATGGGGTGGTGCTCCATCTTGCTGGAACCACATCGTATTTGCTGGAACTTGTGGGTTTGCTAGATCAGAATATAAGTTTGTCAAAGCTGGCACGAGATTATTTTGAAGCAATGCTAAATAATTGTCGCCATTTAAATTTCCATCAATGAAAAAAGGACCTACGATATGATCTCCAACAATTCCTGCCCAAACATTAACCTTCTCAGGGTATTGCGTATGTTCTTCCCTCATCCAGTGAGGATTTTCCCTGGACCAATAGCGGCAATTTTGACGATTAGCATGACCGTGAAGCGTAAAGGTACACTCATCAGAAAATAAATTATGTTCTAATTGGATCACATTGTTATCTAACATTGTCATCATTTGTTCACAAAAATACGTTCTCCTATCAAAGTCGTCTTCCATGAGCTCCTGAGTTGGTATAATTTTATAGGGATGTATTTTATTTTCTTTTAATGTGCGACTAATCGATGAATGGCAAACATCGAACATTGACGCTGCTTGCCTACTAGAAGTATGCGGGTTTTCTTCAAACTCAAGTACTATATCCAGTTTGGTATCATTACTTACTGCATTCGCAGCTGCTTTTTTTTATTTGCTTTACATGTCCAAACTCGCGAAACTGCTTTTCTATTTTACTAATTATTCCTTGGGATATAGGCGGCAAATTTGGAAATTTCTCATGAAATAAGTGAGCAACTTCCATTTGTGTCCGTGTGTTATCTCCATAACTAATCATCTGCAGAATTGTTATTTTGTGCATTTCTGTTAAATTAACCACTTTTCTGAAATGTAGTTAACGAAATTCAAACAGTTATGACACTGACAACACTATGACACTGACAACACTTTGCTAAGGCAAGGTATTTTAAAACGAAGTACAAGTACAATTAAAGATTTTCACTTAATAGTTTGGTAAACAAACTATTATGATTTTAATTGTAAACAAAATTATTAATCTGAAAACATTTAATATTTCCGAAACAGTCGAAGATAGGTATAGCACATTGTACATGAAATATGCCTGGAATTTTCTAAAGAATCTAAAAATTTAATATTTGACAGGGTGTTGCATTTAATATAAGATAGTTGGTATTGACCACTTTTACATGACACATCTTCTATATAAACTTTTTACTTAAAAAAATACGCAACTAAAAATCACAATCGTCGTGTCCGAGCGTTTTTTCGAACACCCTTCCATTTAATTATTATCGAATTTATTCCATTTGGCTGATACACACTGTATGTATAATCTATCGAAAAGGTAATACTTCCATTTTTTGGATGCTTCTTGTTGATTACCTTCCAAAAGGCCAAACCATCACAAGCGAATATTATGCGAGCTTTTTAGATAAATTTTGGCAAAAAATTAATGAAAGCACCTGGTTTAGCCAAGAAAAAAATTATTTTACACTAAGGCAACGCATGATTCCACACTAGTGTCAAAGAATTTGGCTTCAATTTATTGCCGCACCCGCCTTATCTATCAAATTTAACATTTCGTCTGAAAAATATCTTGCAGGTCAGAAATTTTCAACAGACAACGATATTAATGCTGGTGTGGATACAACGATTGAGTGTTCGAAATTGAGTGTTTTCAGTTTTATCGAGGCACAGAGACTTTGGATCATTATTGGTCCAAATGTGTCGAGGTGGCAGTAGATTATGTTAATAAATAAATGCTATTTAAAAACATTTTTTTTCTCTATTTTCGTCCCATGAGCTTTTCAGCTCATCCTCGTATATTATTTCGAGTGTCGTGGAAATTTATAAAAACTCTTGAAATGGGACCATGAGGCAATTTGTTGTATTGTAGAGAAAAATGCACGATTTCATCGCAATTGTTGTAACTAATCAAGTTATTTTGATACCACAGTAATCGAAGTATTTTAGTCTTACATTTATTGTATATTAAACACTACATAATTCTAGGGCATCCATGGTGTTCGGATATTCGCTCGTCTCTGATACTTAATTCGTATTATTTCATAAGTTCCGCAACTTCACAAGTTTTCGACTTTTTAATAATACATTTGTATTGTTCTAGGTTATTTATAAACGATGGGTTACTCAAAATTCACTTCGAAGTTAATTTAAAAATGGTAACCCCTAGAGCAAACCTTTCTATGGCTACAATTGATTTTGGTAATGTAATGTTAGATTTCATTTATAAGAAGCAATTTCGGGTGGAAAATAATTCTAGAGTAATGATTCAGTGGCATGTTAATGAGGATGTTGCGGATCTGCAAACAAATGCTATTTCAACAGTTGAAGGATCGATAAATCTTGAACCAAATTGCGGCACCTTGAATGCTGGGGAATTTTGTACTATAGAATACACCGCGTGTACACAAAAGTGCGGCGAATGGTTGTCTTATTTAAAATTGTATACAAACTTTACAGAATCTGATAAACCAGATTTTGCGTGCGGGATTCATTTCAAGGTAATATATCTTTTTCTTTGATTTCCTCGCTTTTTTTCTTATCCTGCTGTTTCACTCTATATTTATAGTTGCAGACTTTTATGTGCTTAATATCCTTCAGAACCTCTTCCTTTCTCTTAAATGATTTACTAGTAACTATAATTTTTTTTCTTTTTCATTTGGGTTTTTCAAACATTATGGAAAAATGAAACATTCAGTTTATATTAACGACGCTTCCGGGTTTTACCTTCTTTTTCAAGTTATTTATTATATTTTTCTTTTAACCTGAAATACATCAATTTAGATATACGAATTTTTGTTAGATGGATTTTTTAAAATATATAAATATATATTTATGAGTACGCACATTTTTATCTGTTGAGAATTGTAAATTTACAACCACTTAAAACATTTTTAAATTTACAACAGATAGTAAAAGGATAAGGTTATTTCAGATACATTAGCTACTTTTAAATTGTGTGTTATTGGTAGGTCTATTAATAATTTTCTTGATTTCTTTAAAAGCATGAAGCAAGTGAATAAGGACATTAAATTTGTCTATTGTTTTTAAATATATTGCTTCTCAACTCCAATGCACTTGGATTAACAATAATGAAGTGCCACTATTTCATTTTTGTAATGATCTTTCCCAAGATCTTCGAAATACTGTTTTATTGCTGCAATAAGTTCCTCATCCTGCTGAAACTTCTTTCCAATAAGGAATAGCTTTAGTTTGGGAAATATGTGGAAGTCACTTGTGGCTAGATTTCATGAGATGTAAGTGAGGCATAACCTTACATCTCAATGAATATAATTTTTCTCGAATAACTTGAGATCTTTCTTATGAGGCATTACTAGCCGTTTCTCAGAAATTGTTTTTACAATTTATTTAATAGAACAGCTTAACATGGTTCTTAACGGCTTGTTTCTTTGTAAGTCCCTAAAAATCCAACAATTTTTATAGACTTATAAAGAAACAATTCATTACCTGCATTACCTGCCGATGGAAATGTCTTCGATTTATTTGGGGAGCATTTTGATGATTGTGATTGCTGTTTGGCAATTACAGTCCATTCATATTAGTTGAAATTTCAGATGTGTTAAAATAAATATAGGGTTGCATACGAATTACGAGTTTGTTTGTATTTTAGCCAAAGTTCACTCGTCACCATAAAAAGCCGACAAGTTAGAATATAATGAATCTGCTAATTTACTGCTAAATTATCATTGTAATTTCACACATATAAGGCGATTTGTTATTTGCTAAATTATGATTTTATATTATATTTACCTCTTCTTGGCTCTGTACCATATGTTTTTATTTAATTTTGAGTATTACTCGCTTTGCGGCGCATTCTGCTATAATAAATTCTTATCTTGTATTCTTTAATGTATCGTCTTTCATTAGGCGTACATTTAATTTGGTGTTTTCGCTGCACTTTTAGTATTCTGACTAGCCAGGATTCGCATTATATCTTTATGTTGAATTAATTCTATTTTTATCAAGAAACTAACGATTACAGCCATAGATTTTGAGTCTAATATTTAGAAAAAATCCGTAATTATCGTTTTATGGTATGTCTCGGTGAATAATACATAAGTGAAATTGTTAGAGATGTATAATTGCAAATACATACATGTTGTTTTTTAATCCCTTTCATTTCTCGTTTTACAGATTATCACCGTTCTCGTTGTTCTCTATACAACTAGAACGTGGTTCGAACATTAAATATGATCACATACTAAATTTAAATAAGTCCAAATATATTACTAATAAGGGAACACAGGCAAGTGTTCCTCATCGATTTAAATGAAACTTGGTAAGTTTATAGACTGATGTAATGTAAGAACAATGGAAACTTTTTTAGCTGCCCAATCACCTGTTTTCGGGGGGTGGAGCGCTCTATCGGCAACACAACCCTTCGCTATTTATTTTAATATCTCCAAAACAGTAAGACATAGAAAAAAAAAGATATTGTAAATATTTCACTATTTTAATAGTACTAAAGAATAGTAATAACAGTTTTCTTTTCACAATTATTGTTTACCAGCAATAACCTCCACCCTCCATATTTATTTCAAATTTGAAAAGTTTTATATGCTGAAAAAATACAAGAGGTTATGCATAATTTATTCATATATATTAAACATGCCGAAAAATAACTCAATTTATATTAAAAAAAAACAACTGGAAAATTGTGTACCTACGTATTTGACGTACAATGTGTATAAATAACGATAATACTTATTGTTATTTATGTAGATTATATGATTTCTATAGTATCTAAATTTTATTCAGATTAAGTATTTTTATATCTTATAGGCCATAAATGCTTGTCGCTCTCCAAATGCATATACAAAAGGTACTAAGAAAGTTTTGCAATACAGCTTTGTTTATTTAATTTTTTCAAAGTAATTTCCTCTACACTCAATACACCTCTCCATCCTCCGAAACCAATCTTTAAACCAGTTCTGCCAAGTTTCACTAAGGAGTAAAGCATACTCGTTGTCCCAAGCCCGCAGTAGGTCCTCATCACTGGAAAACCGCCTCCCTTTTAGCTTCATTTTCACATGCGGGAACAATGCAAAGTCACAGGGAGCAAGATCTAGACTGTAGGGAGGGTACTCGAGAAGTTTCAACCCTATCGTGGTCAAATATTCGGTGCAGGCTTTGGCGTGGTGAGCTGGAGCATTATCGTGATGGAGGAACCAGGTGTCCATTCTTGACTTTGGCCGCAGGCTCTTCATAGATCCAATGACTTTAGGCAGGCACTGTTCAGTGTACCACTTAGCTGTGACTGTCTTTCTTCTTTTCAGATCGGGATTTTCTGGCAACTACGGGTGTCTCCATCATCAAAGACCGAAACTTTGTTTTGAGCTTTAGTCGACATAGCGTAATAGTACAGCCAAGTCTCGTCACCTGTCACGATGTTGTTCACATATCGAGATTGTTCCTTATTAAACTTTTTTAGCATCTCCCGGCATCAAGTCACGGCACCAGAGAGAAAGTTTCTTTACGTGTAAATAATCATGCAGAATCGAACGAATTGCTGTTGCATTTAGACCTAAAGTACCCTCTATCTGTTGGTAGGTCATTCGCCTGTGCTCGCCAAGCATTTTCCTCAGAGTAGTGACGCTTTCCTCCGTAACCGTCGTTCGTGACCTTCCTGGCCTCTCAATATCCTCCACAGTTAAATTTCCCCTTTGGAGTTCTCTATACCACCTGAATATCGTTGTGCGATATGGACAAACATCACCTAGTGCAAGAATCATTTCTTCGAAGCACTGGTCTATGTTTAAACCACGCACGAAATTATAAATAACTACCTTTATCTTATTTCGTGACCACAATGCCATCGCAAGCAGTTTACACTCTCACTGCTAATGAATAACTGGAAAACGTGGCGGCTACTATGCACGTATGAACATGTCTCAACATGCAGCAACAAGCAGCTTCCTACGATTCATTGTTGCGTCATATTGCAATATTTTCCTAGTACTCTTTGTATATTGTGGTGTGAGAACTGGGGGCCTCGCTCAAAATAAATAACTAGTACGACCGTGGGTTTCAATACATTTTTTTATTAGCTATCCACAGACATGATTAACAAACCACATAACAACCGATTTTAATGTCAGAACCGCGTCATTGGTATTACGATTTATATTTTTACAAAATCCGATGACACGTTTCTGACTCACATCAAATTTAACACAACAATATACAATACATAGCAAGAGAAGTTGAGAGTTTGCAGTTCAGAGTTTATAGACGACGACTACGTTTCACGTTTTGGTTGTTGAACAGCATGTATAGTACAAATAACGATAGTTTTTATAATTTTATTTTCGGATTTACTTTATGTTATTATTAGACAAAAGAAATTATTTGATATGATACGTTTACTTGTCAATTTATTTACTTCCCATATCATTGCGTAACTTTCCTGCACGTATTCATATCAAGCAAACACATACTGATACTGCCTTTTTTTTGGTTCTATGACGCATATTAGGTATATGCAGTTCTGAAAAAGGCTAGAAACTAAGAAGTCTTAAGATAATAATAATAGTAATTAATGGTAGGTGGTACAATGTGGAAAATATATCATACATCGACTGCTTATAACTGGCTACTCTGCAATGGTATCTGTGCAGGTTTGTCACAAATACTACATAGTGGTGTACTTTGCAAGTCCTTCGCGAAGCAGAATCGTACAGGATTTTCAAACTCTGGTGGCCAATCTTCGAAATATCCACCTTTATACCATGCGTATTTAAACAGATTGAAGAACCTCGGCGATGACAATTGATTGTGCGTCAATGACTGTAACTGAATAGTAGTGTTTCTTTGATGCAGAGTTATATCGTATCCCATAAGTAGTACTTCATCTGAGAATGTTCTCACAAAATTTTATTTGTACCATGGAAGTTGTCTCTTAGAAATTGTGAAAATATTGAGTTGTTTGTTCGTTGGTACTAAATTTTTAACATTACTCGGACAATGCCCACTCCACGAATCCAATAACAAGATACTTTCTGCTTGATTATTTGGTAAGAAGACATCTATAAACCAATTTTTAAAATGCTGTGAGGTCAGTTTTCCTGATTATGATGCAGATATATATATATATATATATATATATATATATATATATATATATATATACATTAATAGGCCTAAAAAGTATATTTTGCACAGAAAGAGAGGAGAAAATAGTCTGATGAAATTGTTGGCATGAATGTGTAACTATGCGTAATAGGGGATAATGATTGCACTACAGCTTCCACTGTTTTTGTTCTCTTGTCGGATAAGGTTCGACCTGAATATATCTCTAAATTAAAGTCACTCTCGTTTGCATTATAAAAGTTGTCCTGTCCAACAGTGCTAATTTTTGGTTTAATTTCATTAACAAATCTCTCGACTGTCGAACGTAATTCGTTAACATCGTTGTGAGTGGATCGTGTGATAAACTTTGTTATTTTACGAGGAACAATTCTATGTACTTTTTTGAAATGCCATACCCACCAAAATGGAGAATAGTCGATTTCATCTTTTGCTAGCAGCGCCCATCTGCGAAGGTCTATGTCGTGGATAATATTTCCGCTGTCCGTTGCAACAATATACTCCGAAATGTATCTACTTTTGCCCTTGTTAGTACCTCGCCGGTTAACACATTCCAATGAACATCGCTTCGCTTTTCTACTTCTCCAAAACTCAGCAGCTCGCGTTTTATATTCAATATCAATTACACTAGCTCCAGTCTGCATATTCGTAATCTTCATCATATTCACTTCTTGGTTCAACAAATTGCAGTTCATGTGGATTAGCCATGTCTTCCAATTCTAGTGCTACATCTATGTGAAATGCAGAGGAAGCCTGCTCGTGAGCTCTTACAATAATATCCCTTAAAGCATCATGTAACTCTTGTTCGTCATATGTTATAGGTGTAACAGCGATATTTGCAGCAATGATTGTTGTATGTAACCAATTCAGCGATATTGATTCTCATGACTTCAACAATTGCTGTTCAACAATTAAATCGTGATACGTGGAACTCTGAACTGCAACTCTAAATTTCTTTTGCTCTATATACATATACTCATTTGGAAAGGCGAGAAGGCTCTATACAAGATATCCAAATACTTTAAATTAATCTGAACGAAATTTAAATACAATAGAAATTATATAATCTGCACGTGAAGATCAATGCGGGTAAGATTTCAATAAGGAATCTTATTAATATCACGGATAATAAATAAGTATAGATGAGCACCAAAAACATATGCTTATCCCTATAAATTATTTTTATCTTGCCAGCAATATCTCATAGCGACCTCATAACGATCTACGGTATGGAAATTAATACCTTTAGAAATATATAATGCATTTAATGCCTAAATTATCTACAAGATTAGAGATATTATACTTAGATAAGAAAATTACTTGCATTAAGGTTTTTTCACATAAGTGACAATAAGTATCTATTTTCTTTATTTTATGCGGTCTTTGATCTCTTTTTCAAATACAGTCCTTTTATATAATAGCGAGTAGGATGTTGCATCAATGGTATTGTAATTGTCAAGCAATATTGTTTTCGTTATCATTGCACATACATTGCAGAATTACTGGTTAATTGTAAGTGCTAGAATTAGGTATTCCTTTCTTCAATCGTCAATTTTAGTTTTGATAAAGGTTTACGTGGTAGACCAGGAACATCTGAATCCTCATCTTCTCACTTTTGTTTCAATTCGGTGCTTTATACTCAGAATTATATTATTATATGTGTCGTTGAAACTAAATAAAGATTATTACTTATGCACAGTGTACATCAAATATGTACATAAGTACACATTTTTTTAGTTGTTTTTTTTTTTTTTACTGTATAAATTGAGTTATTTTCTGCCATGTTTAATATATATGAATAAATTGTGCATAATCTCTTGTATTTTCTTAGCAAATAAAACTTTTCAAATTTGAAATAAATATGGAGGGTGGGTTGTTGCTGGTAAACAATAATTGTGAAAAGAAAACTATTGTCATTATCCTTTAGTACTATTAAAATAGTAAAATATTTATCCTAACTTTTTTCTGATATGTCTTACCGTTTTGGAGATATTAGAGCAAATAGCGAAGGGTTGTGTTGCCGATAGATATATACTCCACCCCTCCGAAAACGGGCGGTTGGGCGGCTAAAAAAGTTACCGTTGTTCTTACACTATATCAGTCTATAAACGCACCAAGCTTCATTTAAATCGATGAGAGACACTTGCCTGTGTTCCCTTATTAGTAACATATTTGGACTTATTTAAATTAGCATAAACGATACAATTTAACTTCACATTATTTTGTAAGGTTTGCAGACCAGAAATACTGATTCACACAAATACATCTGAGTTTCCTATAATCTGCCCAGAAGAAATGTTATACATCGATGTTTCTGTCTCGTACAAAATTTGTCTGCACAATTATGGAAATATAGTGCTTATTTTTATGTGTGGTAAACCAACTGGAATATCATCGTCTAGTTTCGATATTGTAATTACACCTAGTATTGGTATTATAAACATTCAAGAGAATGTTCAAATCGATGTTACTATTACTCCGAAATCCATGGGTTTCTTCGAAGACATATATTTACCAATATTTACTCTTGGTTGTGAAATGATAACTTTGGTAAAATTGATGTGTTTGGTAGGAGATATTATAGTCACCATACACTTACCTGACAACAAAGGCAATTACATACCAATTTTATGGCCAAAAATATACCCCGAAGTTTTTGAGGAAATTTGCGATCATGAATATGGCCTATTTTATAAGGTACTGTTTATAATTATTGAGAACTTATGTATGTATTTAAGTATACATGAAATCGTAGTTTAACCAGATTATTATTTAATATAAATGAATATAGTATAATCAGTCGAATGTAACACAAAACAGACTTTTCTTAACTTTTATGACGTTTTTTCCTATATTTCAAATGTAAAAATTCTTCAAACTTTTAAACGAACATTTTTATTAAATTTAATGATTTGTTCGTTGAGTCGATTTTTCATTTCTTTTAACATCTAATATTTCGGCTTGATGTCCGGGCCTATACCGATACCTGTGTTAGAATGGTGACCAATTAATCATAATCAAGATCTTATTTTTGGCAACACCGATAAATATGTATATACAATCCTTATTTGCCGAAATCTGGAAAGCACGTATCTTTGGTTAGAACTGAGGTAGATGATTGTTTTAAAATTGCTGCATTTAAGAAACTGGATAATAATAAAAAAACGTTATGACAAAGACCTTAATTAAGAGTTAGTGTCAGTTAAGAGTAGTCTTTTCACAAATCAAGTTCCCAAACTCCTGTCATTTCGAACGATAAAGAGAAAGAGAATATGCATAGAATAGATTTTTGCTATTATTATTAATACAAACTGTAAACAATAACATCGGCACCCTTGATAACATGATATTACCGCACAAATATCCAGTCTAGTAAGTCTTTTAATATCGTTTTTAGAAGCCAAATCCAAAAAGGCGTGATCACAAAAGCAGTCACTAATTTGGACACCTTTCTATGAAATTAATTTAATCATCTCCTCCGGAATGCATCATTATGTAAACACGTTACTCAATACAAAATTCCATTAATATTCTAAATAGATATTATTTCAAATTAATACATAAAAATACATATCTTTTAATGTTTTTATTATTTTTACATATCACATAAAATTATAATTTTTTACGAATAATGGTTATATATTTATTTAATTTTCAATAAAATTTTAGGTAATTATTATTAATTTATCACCAAAAATTAATTTCTAATACATATTTATAGGATCAGGGAGAAATGATGGAAGAACATATGGGAATTGCCTTAGCAACTAGATCAAATACTCCTCAGCTCTCTGAAAGGAAATATAGCAGTCGACAATTTCCAACACCTGAACAACACGATGAAAGTCCAAATCAAGAAGAAGAATCGGTTGAAACTTTATACAAGTGGAGTAAATTTGGAAGCAGTTATAATAATACGACATGCGATGATGCTGCC
Source organism: Dermolepida albohirtum (assembly GCA_031893035.1). Classification (NCBI taxonomy): domain Eukaryota; kingdom Metazoa; phylum Arthropoda; class Insecta; order Coleoptera; family Scarabaeidae; genus Dermolepida; species Dermolepida albohirtum. Next base: position 53,527 of record JAVIWB010000391.1, read on the forward strand.
AATTTATTAAGTGTTCGTACAAATGAAGAATCTACGAACGATACGTCGTCCAGCGATTCGATAGATCAACAATCCTTGAAGTCAGTATTCGATAAACAGTTTGGACCTGAACTAAGTTTGCACGAATTTTTGATAGAGTTTAGAAGTGTACCTCTTAGAACACGTATGTTGTAATGCATTTAACTAAATACAATATAAAGGGAACTATAAAAATTTAGCAACAGAGGGTCAATTTTCACAATATTTCAAAATAATTTCCACTACATTCTATGCACTTGTTTATTCTTCGCACTCAATCATCAAATCAACTCTGCCACTCTTTCCCTGGAGGCTCGGCACGCCCACCATCACACACCCTAAGAGGTTTCGCATCATTGAGAGTCTCTTTTCCTTTCAAATTATTCTTTAGATGAGAAAGATCTCAGCTGTATCGTCGATGTTCCAGTACCTTCAGTCTGATGGTGGAAAAGCATCTGGTTTCGAATGAAGACGAATGTTTCTAGTCTAGTTATAGACTTCTGAGTAAGCACATCTTGATACACGGCTTAGCAGTGATTGTCTTTTGTGATTCTAATACTATGCGTTCTATAGCTAATTTCACGGAAAAGAAAACTATAAATATTCTTCTTAACGGATTAAGATTTCAGTGATAGAGGCACTGGTTATAGTGCAGATTTGAAAGGTTTCAAGCTACATTGAACTTATCACAGAGTGCAATAATCGGTTGCGCCATATTACAAAAGTTTTGTACTGCTTGGAGCAGAAATAATTATATAACTACTAGTAAATGTTTATCAGAGAGTATATATAGAGACTAAGCAATTTATAAAGGAGATGCAAGGTCGTGTTATAAAGTTTTTTATAATTTCTTCTAAAAATTGTATGGATAATATACGATCAATTAAATGATACATGCGTGCACTGAGATTTAGATAGGTAGGTTTAGGTATTGGGTATAATAATAGTACCTAGTCGGTCAGTTCTGTTACACAGTCGGTATAATGAAATTTAAGTTGGTAGCAGTTGCAAGTAAATTTTAGTTTGTTTATTACTTAACAAGTTATGAAATAGTTAAAGGGAATGAAGTAGAAAGAAGGCAAAGGAGTGGTAATCGTTTTACATAAATGTGAAATTCTTCTAGTGTAAATTTTAAATTTGTATATCCTATTATTGAAAGGTGTATTGAAGTCTTTTCTATTTACGACCGCAAAAGATTAGATTGGTCTTGACCTGTAAGAATTCCAGCATTTGTTAAAGCTGTGAAAGTATGAATTTTTTGTAAGCATATATCCTATCATTTTGTTGATTGTAATAAATTATCTGTTTCGTTATATATATTATAATATATGTAAATATATAATAAATTTGTTTTAGTAAAGTAAATTTTCAGCAATAAAAAAGACTATAAAAATAGAAAATGTCACTCCAGGACGAGGTTTGCTAAACGTCGAAGTTACAAATTTTTATCATACGGAGCAAGAGAGAAATGTACTAAATGATACGCTTGTTCAAATGAATATGGCCAAATCAAGTAAGAAATATTAAAGCCACTAACATGATAGTATTATAAAATCTAAGAATAAGTTTTTTCATGTCTATGTAATATTTTGCGCCTTTCTCTACCCATTAGCTGATATATGATATATGATAAATTGTAAAAATGCATCAATTTATAACTTCGTTAATATTTAAAAGAAATCGTTTGGGAGAAAAAGAGAAAAGAAATCTAAATTTGAGGAGTTAGACGAATTATCGACAGTTTAGCCTTTGTACATTAACATGATTTGCATACAATGTATTTCTAGATCGTATAACGGTAAGGGACGAATAATAGATACTGGAGCACAATATGAACAGAAAAAGGCAATGGACAGATAAAGATGAGATATTTGCAGCAATAGTAAAATTGCACCCAAAAAATTACGATTACTTGTTTGTTTGGGATATACACGGTGTCATTTACTTCGTTTTCTATAAAATTGTTTATAGAAGAAAAATGAGCATCCAAGACGACAAAGAAACAAATTTTAATTCTTTTTTGCATTATTTATGTGCATGGGATAAAAAAATTACCTAGAAAATGGCAATAAGTTATAAAATAATGTTTTACTTTCATTATTTCAAATTTCTTCAAAAAAAAAATGCAACACAATATAAAGACTGCCCTGATAGATACCATGGGTATCAACATTTGCTTAAAAAGGTGTTCAAATAAAAATGTTAAGAGATATGTAAAGGCATTTTTTATTGATCTATTATACTAACGAATCTCGAATTTCACTAAAGATAAAGATCTAATTAATATTGTAGTGAGAACTTGATTGTTTCGAAAAATATATTTTCTAAGGTTTCTGTAACAGGCTTTTTAAACTTTCAGGTAGACCGTCAAAATTCGTACCAACTTTTAGAAGTTTTGGTTCGATTGCTAACATTAGGATTTGATTATATTTTATTGATTTTAGTATTTGAGATACACAAATTAGATTACATTAGATTATACTAGTTTACGTTCAACATGGTCATCTTTTATAATTTAATCACTGAAGGTTGATATATAATCCCTTTCTACATTAATTTTCGTATTCTGTACACGTATTTCGACAACCGTTTAATTATCAGCTGATGCTGACAACTTAGTTGTTCAAATAAGTATACAGAATACGAAAATTAATGTGGAATTGGGTTATATATCAACCTTCAATGATTAAGTTAATCAATCATAGGCTCCATCAAAATTACCTTTTATAATATCGTTTCAAATAATAGTGTCGAATGATTCAGTAATATCCATACTTTATTCACCTTGTTAAATGATGATGAAAACTTACTTGTCGAAATACGTATACAGAATACGAAAATTAATGTGGAAAGGGGTTATATGTCAACCTGCAATGGTTCAGTTAATCAACCACAGGTTCCATCAGAATTACCTTTTGTAATATCGTTTCAAATAATAGTGTCTAATGATTCAGTAATATCCATACTTTATTTGCCTTGTTAAATCTTAAGTCTCTTATATCGTTTCATGAATAGCATTGTGGTTGTTGATACATATTTCTGAACATAGAATACTCAATAAAATGCCGACTCTCTCACCAATCGTGAAATTATATTGTGCACCTCTAACATATAAACTAAAAGCACACCTAACGCGTAAAATTTGAATACCATTCTATGATATATATATATATATATATATATATATATATATATATATATATATGTTGTTTTGACACCTGAAACAGACCCGCGTTGGTAAATACTTAAGCGAACGTTTTTTTGAGTAATTCTGAAGTATACATATACTAACAATGGCGGATTTTCAATTTATACATAAACATTTTTGCGACATTGCATTATAAATAAAGCAAGATATATTCATCTGAAAGCGTGCCTGAAAAGATCAAGAGTCGAAAGAAATAATCCTAATACTGTTTACATAAAAGTGTTAGCAATAAACTACAGTATATCAATAAAAGGAGGGCAATAAGTAAGGACATGTAGGTTTAAATACAAAAAAGGACAAAATTCAGGACGTTGGATTTCTGTTGAATGGTAATACAACTGTAAAAAATAAGGGAAGAGGTCGCATCAAAGTTAAAAACAATCGAAAAAAGCAAATTATGGGATTTTCTCGAAGTTTTAGGTGTAAAAAGTCCTAGATCTCGTGATCTTAATATTAGAAAAATTTAAAAGCTTTACAATAATCCAATATTTGAAAACCATAACATTACTTTCGTTTTTATTTCACATGCTTGCTTAAGACATACAGAATTTCTCAAACAAGAAACATGTTTAGAAAAATAAGAGAAGGCTAAGGCTAAAGGTTTTTCACAATTCTTAAAAAAACAGACTGTTTGAAGACCAACAGAAGCTCTCTCAATGGACTACAAGAGCCTATTTTATCCAATAATATAATTTATGTAACTGGATTGCAGTAAATGATATCTTAAACACTAGGTTTAACAAAACTATAATAACTGCATATGTATATGTGAACTGATCTTGACTTGCTCGAGAATTCAGCGTTATTTCATAAATTAACAAAGCATACAACTTCTCGAATCTTAAACAAATCTTATTTTTGCTGACGCATGTCCAGAACAAAACAAAAATATCGCTATGGTATTCATGAGAGCAAACTATCCTCCAAAGAATATTCAGCTACTCCACTCAAATTTCCAGTCGTAGATCGTAGTTTTATAGCGTCAGATCGAACTATTGGCATTTTAGAGCAAAAAATTGATATCACGCCTTGTATTACTGATAAATCATTATCATGTCATAATAACAAAACATGCAATAACTTACTATCAGAAAATTGAGAAGCTTAAAACTAGAAGAAAATTGTAGCAAAAAAATATCAAGACCCCAGGAGATAGACTGGCATCTTCAATTTCAACAATGCAAGCGTATTAAAATTATGAAATAATAATAGTATCATTAGTATTGAAGTACAAAGGGAAGTTCCTTACTATACTAACTCTGGTGCTCCCAAAAGAATTTTAAAAAGAAAAAAAGTAATATTTCTAATTAAGTGATAAAAACAAAACTATAAATATTTCCAAATTATTATAGCAGCATTACGGATAACATTGGCAGTACGATCCAACATTGAATTTTTATAAAAATACTGTACAATTCTTTTTGAATAACGATGAAGGTGTTCTAGAGTATCGAGAAAATGAAATGTGCTCATAACATCCTGTAAACAAAATAGAAATTTTATTCACTTTTTGCAGAGAAGATTCTTTTATATGCTAATCATTTTTCCAGGTCAGCGGTATATTATTTACTTTTAAAACTTTTAAAACGGTCTACTTAAAATGAAAGTCTATTTTACACATTCATGGAAACCAAATTACATGACTAGTTCAAATTACATACTAATATATAAACACAGGTTACAAGTGATACATCAAATTATTGAATATACATATCGATGTCCTGATCTAATATTTCATGGCAGTTCTGCAAAACACACTCTAGAAATAACTCGAGTGAACTAATACACAAATGCACGATATTGTTATAAATAAATAATCTGGCCGACCTATTTCTAGTTATTATTAGTAATCATACTAAGATTTATTCTAGTTTTCTCTTAAGTGACATATTGAACATAGGGACGCCCATTTATGTATATTGACAACAATTTTTTGTAGCTGAATGGGAAGATCTGGTTACTAGTGACGGTATTGTAATTAAAGTTGATTATGAAACGAAAAATTTAAAAGCTTTCGAAACAATCGACTTCGATATTTGGGTCTACGCAAACACTTGGGGTTATTATTTGGATGAAATCGTTATAGATATAAGTCAAATATTGCCTTTTTGTGCTAGCGTACTGGTAGAAGTAATAGGTTTGCCTATCGAATTCCCAATCGCACAGAATACCATATGCAAAGAGCCAACGATGAGGTATTTAAATTAGACTATTTGTTGAACGCATATGATTTATTTGAATTTATTTATTTCCTGGATGTAGTTAAGAGTTTCATAATTATATTCATTTATTAAATCTTTAGAAGTAGTTTGTATAGAATACACAGTCTGTCGCAGAGAAACTTTCTTAAAATAAAATTAAAAGTTTACTATTTTGGTAAAATTCATTTATTTTATTCAAAGTAGACGCCTTCGGCTTCAATATAATGTTTTGCATAGTCCATTAACATGTCGAATGAATTTTTAAGTTCATCTTTAGAGATACCTTTCAAGATTGCTGTCAATGTTTTTTAATGGCTTCGATGCCGGCATAATTCTGTGTTTTCATCGGCAAATGTAGTTTGGAGAATAGATAGAAATCACAGGGGGCCAAATACGGTGAGTGGTTGATGGTTAAAATGCCATTTGTAGTTAGAAGGTTAGTGATAAGCGTCGAGCGAGGAGATGATGCATTATCATGTACAAACGCCAGCAGCCATTTTCACGATGTTGAGGGCGCACACGTCAAATATGCGCCAAAAGACGCTTCATAACACCAAGATAATATACAGCATTGACTGTTTGACAAGTTAGTACAAATTCTTTGTGCACTATGCTTTTGGAATCATAACATAACAAATCTTTCTTCGCTTGGATGCTTCTATTCAGAGCTTTGACGCTTGGTCTCTGGTTCATATTGAAAACACTACATTCCATTGCCAGTTACAATAGAATACCTGAAGTTTTCGTCCTTTTTTGAGTTTTTAATTAAGTCCGTACAATGTTGAATTCAGTTAGCTGCTCTGGTACAAATCTTTCTCAGTCCGAAACGTTGTGTCAAAATGCGATCAACTGAATCTTTAGGAATATTTAATTCCATTCTTACGTGTGGCAATGAGAATTTCGGCTCATTTCTTGTAAATTCATGCACAAGCTCGATGTTACTTTCCATAACCACAGATTTTTTTGCACCAGGATGTTCGTCGTTATTTATGTTCGTACAACCGTCTTTAATCGTTTATACCACTCATACACACTCGTACGTGATAAACATGCATCACCATACACCTGTTTCATTAAATTTACGTTTCAGTAAACGATTTACCGAGTTTAAAAGAGAACTTATATTTGCTCTTTGATCAAAATTCATTTTTCTACCAATGCCAAACTCACACTTGTTTTGTGCGTAATTTCTCTGCTTCTAATGATGCAAATGTCATGATATTTTGAGATAACATTGGTGAAAGATCTACTTTACCGACGCATATTTTTTTAATAGTTGGCCAACTACTATTTTAAAAAAGTTCGGTTTTCTCTGCGACAGACTGTGTGTAATTACTTATAATATAAAGTAAATTAAATGCATCATAGATATCATATCTTCATTAAAAAAATAAGTAAAAAACAAAGATAAGATTACGTGGGATTTTCATTGGTTGACCATGGTCGAAAATTTTGTCGCGTGCTGATTGGATAAGAAACTAGGTTGACATCAAGGTAATACCAGTTTGCAGTTTTCGTTTAGTTGATTCATTATTTTAAATTGAAGGTGTTCGAAATGTATGAAAACCCTTATGTTAACATACGGGAATGCTTTTATGAAAAGTAAATCATAGAATGTAATTTAGCTACATTCATTCAAATCAGTAGTTATAGGCTGTGAATCCAAAGGTCATATAGACGCCATAATATTCATTTATCAATATTTTTAATGTTTGGACGCTTTGTTAATTGACTTTTTCAAATCATACTCGAGAAGTATATTATATCTTATATAAGAGATACAAATTCTTATCATATAAAGTATGTACGAACGATTATACTTTACTTCAAAATGATTTAGTTGAAGTTCTCGAGAAAAATAGTAGAGGATTCTAAAAAGTTGTTCCAGTACATGCACGCTGAAGTGGCAATAGAATGAATAAATTAGTAAAAGATGTGGAAGTATTTTTTGATTTGTGGGAGATAATTGAATTTTTGTGGATCACTTTCTAATATTACCTTTTTACAAAGTATATTTTCGTTGCAGTTTATCTTTCGTTAAGTTCAGAAGTACAAACTTAAAGCTATTAAAAGAAAATTAGTTCATTATATAATGATCTAGTGTGTCATGAAAGAAATTTTGATCGTAAAATATTACATTTCAAAGTAGTTATTAGCCTTTATTTTTCTTTTTAATATAAAGTAAAGTCGATTATAAGTTTTTACATCATATTAATTTCTTATGAATCTTGATTTACAACGATTGCATAAGCAATGAAACTATTGATAAAGATACCTTTTTAATTACTGAAATAATTGCGATTTTGTATGAATTTAATGTAAGACACATATATTTGACATTGTTTAGTGAATGGCCTTATACCTATATGCTTTATTTGATACCAAATATTAATATTGAACCGAGTCAATTGCACGTAAAAAAACAAAAGGCAATATATCCTAAACAATCTGGGAAATGTAAAAGGAAATAATAATAGCAAGGGGCATTGGCAAGCATCATGACTTATTATAACATTTCGTCTTGCGATGAGACTTAAGATCTCTGGCTGACAGTATTCACCTTAAAAGGAAAAGTATTCAAATTTATCACAAGAGGTGGTTTCGCATATAGACATGACACCCATGATAAGTCAGTAATTAACGAAAACTTGAAAGAAAATGTTTAACCTTGAGAGTCCATTTGAACCATCTTCGCAACTTTACTTTCAAACGCTGTCATTTATTCAAGAATTACTTTTATATATTGACATTTCGATAAATTTAATGTTCTAAATTTGGACTAAACTGGATAATAAAATTTGAAAGTTTTCTGGTCCATAACGATCCAAAATAATCAAACGTTTATTATCATTCAATATTGCACGATTCCTGTTCAAAGTAATTAAATGGAATATGACTTTTAGAATGATAAAGCTTATCAAACTTTTTCTGTAATGAAATGGAAATATAATATGGTATTAAATAAACGAAGTGACTTTTATCTACTAAGTGTAGACTGATTGATCTCTTAACAAGAAAATGGTCACTGAAATGCGGTGCTATCCAAAAAATTATTTAAGACTTAGGTGAAAAAAACGTCTTAAAGGGTAGTGCGATAATTTATCGAGCTGTTATTTCATAATATAAAATTTGAAAAACAGTTTTTCAAGGAAAATAACGGTATTAGTTGTATAGTAATAAGCAAGCGATTTATTTATTTATTGCCATATTAATTTTAAAGGAGAGACGACTAATATACGTTGTAATTTTCAGATTGGGAATTTTATCATATATGTCTGAAAATTGTAATAGAAAGCTGAAAATAATTAATACTAGTGTCGTACCAATTTCGGTGTCGTGGCATTTATTTGTTAATTTCGATAAAACTAAGAAAGCTTTTAGTGTACTTTTTGATATGCCCTCCACTGAAATGCATGAATTTTCTGAGGAGAATATTAAGGGGGAGCTTTTATTAACGAATAAATATTTCGGTGAACCAAATACTCAACATTTCGAGGTACGTAAAATATTAATGTCTATTGCCATACATAAAATTTGTTTAGGTACGACCACTGATTTCACACATAGAACCTCATGGTTTTACATATGTTGAAATCATTATCAACGTGGGGAATTTTTATGAGGAAGATTTGCGTAAGAAGATCGAAGCAAATCTTTTAGGCGTGATTAGACTTCCAATAGAATTCAGGTAATTAAATTTATTTTTCTTAATTCATAAAATTCAGATATTTCGAAAAGTCATGTGAACAACATTGAAAGTCTCTTTTAGTTGTGATTAGACTTCCATTAGAATTCAGGTAATGAAATTTATTTTCATTAATTCAACAAACTCAGATATTTCGAAGAGTCATGTAGAGTATTCAGAGCCATTACTTTGTGTTTGAAATTCGATTCTCTTCAAGAAAAGGAAGGCGAAAACAGGGTAAGATATCGAAACTGTAAGGTGAACGAGACAGTTATTATCTGCTTCTGGGCTTTCGGGCCGGAACCGCGTCACTTGTATATCTGCCGACGTTACGTACTCATTTATATGGGACATCTTCAGGGCTGAACTACTGCACTGAAAACTTCCAGCCCGGAAGCTCAGAAGCAGATAGCATGGACCACGACCGCGGAAGTCTACGTACCAGATTGAGACAATAATTACTTTAAAAAGGCACGAAAAAGGTTGTTGTTTGAACTGTGATCTGAGCGATTGTCTTGTTTTCATACATGGTATTGCTTGAAGATCGACTGAAGCGTATTTTTTGAATAGGGTCGGCAAATAAATATTTGTGAACCATTTGTCATTTACTGTACAATGGTGACGAAACCTGGCTTTATTACTATTACGTGCTCATTCAAACATAGAACAAACCCACTTATACAAAAATATTGTTCTGTTAAACGAAACATGCTGACCGTCTTTTTTACCATGTAATGAGTAGTGCTAGTGTAGAAACATAAAAGAAAAGCACCACAAAGTGGTTTACAGAGGAGAGCCGAGCTCAGATTTGTTGAAGCATTTAAAAACATTTGCCTCGCGAGGTAAGGCATTTAATCTTTTCACCATAACAACGTTCCGGCTCATTACTGCGATGTCTGTACCGAGTATTTAGCAAGAACCAGGTCGAAGATGTTAAAACATCCACTCCACAGTCCAGACCTTGCTCCATGCAACTTGCGATAATTTCCCATGTGAAAAAAGGCCGAAAAGGAAAAAGTTTTGCAATAGTGATAATTTTTTTAGGGCGTGGAATGTGTCCAGTGTTTAGAAGAAATGTGGAAAAGTTGATTTCATGATAGGTTTTGAAGAATGGATAAGTGAAAAGAATGTGTTGGCAATTGTTTTGAAAGATTATGAAAATTAAAGCACTATTGCAAAGCTTTAATAATTTTTTAGACGCTTTTACAATTATTTCTGTGTGATATTGATATTATATTACTTAGATTATTAGATTCTTTGCCCAGGATAGTCAGGTGTATTTTTAGTTACTTTTTAAGTATCTAGATGTCTTTTAATGACAACTTGTCGCTAGGAAAGACAAGGGACCTTTAAAGCTTTGTTGCGATATTATGTACAGTTACGTACTTGTAATATACTGCGTTAGCCTTTAAGAATTATTTATAAATGTAAGTTCCTGATATACATATAATCTTCCCTACAACGTTGTGTGTCCATCTCCCTGTGCAGTACTTTCTAGCAAACATATTTCTCTTCCTATTATATATTCTACTGTTTTTTTGAATAGGTGATATCGTCTGCAAATATAATTTTTATGAGCTCGTTAATTATGTAGTTTTTATATTGTTTTTTTCCTGCTGTCTGTATTATTGCGTAGTTAATACAAATTCTTCTTATTTTTAGTCATTGCTATTCTTCTTATTATTACTGTGATAACTATTGCTGTTATAATATCATTTCTTATTGCTTAGTGTACACAGAATTAACTCTTAGTGATTTTAAATAGAGTTTATGTTTAGTTTATATTAGTTACTTCAGTTGAAGGAGGTGATAGAGTTATTAAGTTATTATTATTAATGCTGCATATTTCTATTGAAGTACTATTATTATATTTTTATTACAATTTTATTAATAGCAATAACGATTATTATAGTGTATATTATATAAGTACTGTGATTTCTACTTTTTGTAATTAATTTGATATGCATTTCAATTAAATAAATGCATATTTCTTACAGGGAAATCCAATTACATGAAAAATATCACAATTCGTTATGTATTTTTTCACAATTTATATTTAATTTTATTAATTTTATTAATTTTACATTCACATATTATGTTTTATTAATTAATTTATTTATATTAATTTATTAAATGTACATGTCTAAAATGTTAACGATGTATTCAACCGAATAGGTTCATAGTGTCTTTGCGAATCTACGTGGTTTGCAACGTTACCCGTACGTGTGTCTGTCTATATATTTCAACGATGCAAACATATATGATAATATTCATCTTTGTCGTTCAGCCAAATTTATCGCCAGCGTGACCATGTGATTGTTTCAAACCACGTACCTTGTCTTTCTCCTTCGCCTCGTAGTATTTAAACACAATACGTGATGGTGGACAGTTTCACTTATACAAGGCGTCTGCTGCTTAGAGTATTATCAGAAAGTGAATCGAACTGACATTATTGTTGAACCATTGGGGATCGTGAGCTCAGCGAGAGTATCTCGCATGACGAAAACCGATCTCAACTTGCTGTCTTTCACCTTAGCTGATTTCTCTGTGCTCTAATCACCTATTTCACTAAGTTATCTCAGTTAAAACCAAATACATGATCATGATGGCAACATATTCAGTTTCTACGAGAGCATTTCTGAAGAAGATGGCAAAAATAATATCTAAAGCAATTTCAAAGATGAAACAAATGGCAATAGAATCAAGGACTTGGCCTTGTACCTAGAAGTTCCTTGTACGTGAGGATTATAGCACACTATGTACCTGACTGAAAGGAAGATTCATGGATGTATTCCCAAGAAAGGATGGCATCATGAGCATCGCCTGCGAACATCCCATAGAATAATAAGTGATCGACTATAAGACTAGCTTTGCTGCAGATCACGAGCAACAGTTCATCACTAGGGAAAATTTTCGACAGTGCAACAAACGTACCAGATGAATCATAAATCCAGGATAGAAATCAATATCGCAACGGCAAATAACTTTCCATAATCGGAACCGCCTCGGGGAAATCTCTACAGTAGTGTTGTATTAAAAAGGACGTCTTGTGTGAAAGACATTTTAAAAGTGTAACTGAGGACGGGTGTGTGTTGAAGAGCGTGTCATCATGGGCGGCGCTATGTTAAAGACTTTAAGTATTTTTTCGCAATTTATATTTAATTTTATTAATTTCACGATGCATATTTTCTTATATTTATTTTATTAATTTATTATAATGTACATACCTAAAATGTTAACGAAATATTCAACCAGACTTATAGTGTCTCTCCGTTTCTCCGTAGTTTGCACATTTTTTCGTCGATATATGTATACTTGTATTTTACCGATGCGAGCATACATATAATACTCATAGTCTGTCTTTCCTCCTCGCCCCACAGTATCTAAACAATATTGCGTCTAGCGACGGACAGTTTCCCTTATACAAGGGGTTTGCAGAGAGCATTAAAGCATTATCAGAAAGCGAATCGAACTGATATTTTTGATCAACGATCGGGGCCAAGTTAGCCGAGCGATAGTATCTTGCATGAAGAGGACCGATCTTTATTTGTTTCTTTCATCCAGCCGATTCGTTCGTGCTCTAATCACCTATTTCACTAAATTGTGCGTAGAAGATCGACAATTCTGATCTAATAGGAAACGAATCCTCGTTAATAATAGTATACATTAGTGTTAGTTACATATGTACACACTATGTTTATTGTTGTAGTCTTGTTAGACATTTCGTCGATCGGACCAGTCTGCCGTATCAGACTTATAGATAGTGGATATAAAGTGCAGACGGGCAATGTAAGCATACATACTTGATAGCGGCATAAATAGATCTCTACTGAGAATTGAGATATATATATATATCATATATATATATATATATATATATACATATACATATATATCTACTGAATATTTTATTTTAGAAAAGAATTTTAGGGGTCATTTTATCTAAATATTTTTATTTTAATAAATATATTCAAGGCTTTTATTTAGAAGTACAAGTACACCTTTAAAAAGAGAATAGTATAATATTTTATTCGTTACGAATAAACGAAGGGCGCTACTAAAATTAATATTATGACCATAGGTTAATCAAACTAGTTTAACGCAACAACCGTCATAAACTAAATAATATATTTTTAAATGTATATTTTATACATTATAAGGTGAGAAAAGTGTTAATTTACATGTTCCACTATCAACATTTTAACGCGCTAAGGTCAGGAAGACTTTAGCCGAACGGTTGCTTTGTAAAACAAACAACAAAATGTTTGCTATTGGGGCGTATTCATTCATCAGTTATTTACTAAGTAATATAAGAAATGAACGCTAATATTGTGTCTCTTATGAAGTGATTGCAAACCGAAGTGATTCAAAAGATGATGTCGATGTTAAAGTTTAGATCAATTGCAAGTAGCAGATATTGGCATTACCTCATAAAAAAGTGATTCTATCCTTGCTCTTTAGACAAATCTCCGACGATAATCTAATAAATCTAGATAAACAGTTGAATATATTCTGTTTGTTAAATATGAATTTTTATTTTTATAAAATTACTTAAAAGTTTCTCAAAGTTTACTTTTTTTGATACCGATTTTTTTATTTAAAATCATTTCTCAATATGCCTGACATCTATTGCTAGCTTACCTTACAGTGATAAGGTTTGGAAAAGGTTTTTCCACTCTTAAGTAAGTGCCTAATTCGCGTCATTTGGCAGGTATTACTTACAACTAAACTACAACTAGGTAGTTCGAATGCTGTAATAATCGAATACCATTCGAAATTAGCCAATCCTTTAGGTGCATATTACCCTCTATATCTTTAAAGTAACACACAGATCGGTTAAGGCTATCGAATAAAAAATTAATAGTTAATATTTATTGTATTGTCTTAAACTTAAATTTGTTTATAATAATGAGTATTGACAATAGACCTTCAAGGCATATGGTTGTGTAACTTGCCGCTTATTATTACGCCACACTTTTTTCAGGTACATATTTTATTTTATAACGTATGTTCTTTTACAGCTGCATACCAAACCTTCTTATGAGACCCACAGGCATTAATTTAAATTTTGCTAGAGTCCGAATTACATTAGAAGTAAGTTCACCTGAACTTGTGATAGACGCCATGCCAGATAAAATTGAAATCGTTGCCTATGCAACAGATATAATGGAAACCCAAGTTTTCTCACACAAAAGAAGATTTATAGTCAGAAATTCCAGTGACTGCCTAGCAGTAGTTTATTTAGAAATTGACAAACCATTTACAATATTTTGTACGAAAACACCAAATGCTAATATTCTACAATTTACCCATTCAATTACGTTAAATCCTAGAGAATGTATGGAAGTAAGTTTATTTATTTAAATTTTTTAACTGCATTTTGAATAAAACTTTGCTGTATTCAAAATAATGAAAAGTAATGCATATTAAAAAATGTTGATTTTAGCCTGCAACAATGATAAAAATGTTGTTCATTCTTAGTTTTCGAGTTCTGGAAAAATTCAGTTTTTATAAAAGTAAAATTCTAATATAAATAAGCTCATCTCTCTTTTTCTTATAGTATACATATGTTCTTTTATTTCCATTTTCTTTTTCTGGCACTTTTCTAGCTTAAATTTGATATGTTTTCATGGAGTTTTCACCTGGTTTATGAATATAAGAAGTCAGCCTATGATCACGTGTTCTTCGTTACTCTGTTTATTCCTTTTCTACAGTTTCACTTCGTGGGAAACATCCAAAATAACTTAGATATGCTTAAGTTATTCTTCAAAAGTGTTTCTGTGATGCTTATTTTAGCAGACGAGAGGCACATTAACGATATACAGTACTGTGCAAAAGAAAGAAGCACCTTCTTGAATTTTACAAAAACCCATTATAAAAGGATAAATAATAATCTCACACAAGGTGAAAATTTTTTTAATATATAACAACTAACACATATCGATATTTAAACATAAACCTATATTTCTTATGGTATCTTGTGTTCTTCTTAGTAGGCATTCCATTAATGAATTAATGAAATTTTCAGGAATATTGTACCACTCTTCCTGTAATATGTTCCATAGTTCATTTTTGTTCTTTGGTCCCCCTTCACACTTTTTTCTGTCAAGATAATCCCACATGCTCAATAACATTTAAGTCATGACTTTGAGGTGGTCATATCATAGTCTGCAATACTCCATTTGCTTCCTGCTGTGTTAAATAAGTCTTCACAAGTTTTGAGGTATGCTTGGGATCATTATCTTGCTGTAGGATGAAATTATTGCTAATAAGTCGCTACCCTGATGGTATGGCATGTTCTTCTAATAGTGTTCTGTATTTCTCACTAGTTAATTTACCCTCTATTTTTACAATTTCACCCGCGCCTGCTGCCGAAATAATTTCCAAAACTTGGAAATTGCCTCCTCCATGCTTTATGGTAGTGCGTAAACATGGTTCCAATAACGATTCACCAGGGCGTCGTCTAACATACTGACGTCTGTTCGTTTCAAATAATCGATATTTAGATTCGTGAGTCCATAGTAATTGTCGCCACTCATTATATCCCCAAGTTTCGTGGTGTCTGGCATATTTTAATCGGTTCCCTCTATTACGTCGTCGCAGCAAGGGTTTTCTCACGGCCATGCATCCCCTCAAGCCTGATCTGAGCAAGTATCGCCTTACTGTTGAAGCATGTACCGAAGTACCAGATGTTCGCACAAGATCTTGAGCTAGTTCTGCGCTAACTTTCTTACGATTTCTTAAGGAACTAACTTTTAAAAACTGTGCATCAGCTTTACTGAGCTTTTTGGACGTCCATTCTCTGGTCCATCACTTACACTGCCGGTTTCAGTCATTCTTTTTGTTGTTTGTTGCACGGTATACCGGGAACATTTCATTATCTTTGATATTTTCACTTGACTATAACCCTCTTGGTGTAAAACAATAATTTTATTTCTGTCTAGTAATGCTATTCTAGGCATTTTCTATCTACTATAACAATTTTCAGCTCACGATTTTTTCTTAAAATGAAAATTTCACTCGTAGGCGCGTGTTTTAAGAATGCAAATAAATTCTATTGTGGAACCGCTCTGTATCGTTTCTACCACTGAATTAAACGCAAAATTTTATAGATAAATAATTCTCCCTTGAAGTTTTATTACAGAATATTGTGGTTGCAATAAAATTTATTACTTTAATCCTCTTATCAGGCGATCGATCTCACCCCTACGCGGAAGTATGATGTTATAAACTTGGAA
This sequence comes from Dermolepida albohirtum, assembly GCA_031893035.1. Lineage (NCBI taxonomy): Eukaryota > Metazoa > Arthropoda > Insecta > Coleoptera > Scarabaeidae > Dermolepida > Dermolepida albohirtum. The sequence goes on from JAVIWB010000391.1 coordinate 69,877, forward strand.
ATTTCCAGTGATTATATTTCTACCAAAAAGTGAATCGTTCATGGAAAGATGTATTAAGTATTATAAATTAAATTAACCCAATAATTACTAGTAAAACCGTTTTAGTAAATAAGTTTTGGAAAATATTGTTAGGAGCTTCTTTCTTTTGCACAGTACTGTATTTCAAACGCATACAATTTTTTTCTATTATTTTGTTTACCGTAATTATTATTTTTTTAAATAAAAGATGAAATAAATTTTACTTGATTATAGGTATTCATCGAATGTGTTCTTACAAATGATGACGTACATAGAATGGTGGAGACACTGAGAAACCGTAGTAAAGATGCAGAAACTGCACATCCAAATTTTGAAGATAATTCTCTTAAAATAGCTAAACTATTGCAAATATATCAAAGAGGCTATTTACAAAAAGTAAGTTCCTGGATTATTTTAAATTATATTAATTTTAAGCTATTCAAAAACATATGACAGTGAACAACTTTTAAAAAACATTTTCATAAAATAAGTGACAATATTTTTGAATTAATTCAAAAATTTAAAATTAACGTGAATTTTCTTTGAACACGTATTTATTTCGTTGGATAAAATAAGAATTCATTGGATAAAATAAGAATAGCTATGTATAAAACAACTAGAATTTTTTAAATTATTTCGTGACAGATTCCAATACTTTTTTATGTTCGAACTTATACATTTTAAAGGCTTTTTCAATTACCTTGTAATAATAGTAAAAGTGTTCTTTTAGACTAATGTACAATTTCAATCTCATTTATACTAGCAAACATTCAAATCTAAAAGTTCATCTATCGGTATTTCGTAATTTCGAAATCTACAATAACTTTTTGTATTTTTGCATATTCACTAGATTTACACATCCACATTCGCATAACCAAATCAAAGTCTTAATCCTCTTGAGTTAACGCTCTATATTTGTATTGTTGTGAATTAGTTGGAGTACCTCAACATTCAAAAGTTGTTGGAGTTTAACTTGACTCTTCTCATATATGTACATACATAGTTTAACGTCTTCAATAGTAGGGTTTATAACTAGATACTTATGGAGCACTCTGTCACAGTCATACAGCGTATATCACTCACGACATTTCTAATACTTTATTTTTAAATTATTTTCATTTATATACATTTTATTGTGTTAGTAGGTGTTATGTTAATAAAAAGTTCCTTTATTCAAACACTAAATACTTCACTATATACATACATATTTACAGTATCTTCAGGAGGTATTACTACAAAATTCAAATATAAAAACATTATACACAGTTGATTTAATTCTACCAACTTACAACAATTTCTAACTACATTATGTCATAGTTAACTTACAAAAATTTTGCTAGCAACTAACATGAAATCATACTTAATAACTAACACTATTCATTTTTATCGTGTTTACCAACTAACAAACCTATATATATTTATAAGAAATAAACTCGCGAGTGAGGAAGGGTTCCCTGATAATAAGATCTTATAGGATGCCACAGTATTGTTACCCTGAAAGCCTAACAGAATAATGAAGCTAAAGGTGGATTAATAAAATATATTCGATATTTAGTTTACAAAAAAAAAAATAGGGGTCCCTTTTATATCCAAAAAAAAAAAAGTTAAGCACTATTACAAGTTTATTGTCTTTGTTCTAATATCTTGCAATACACGATATTTAAAAATATATATATACTAGATAGGTATTAAAAAAAAGGAACGTCAAAGTAACAGTTTGGAACTCTAATTACTCATCCCTACTTATTCGTATAGCCGGTTTGCAGTAGTCTTAATATTCTTTGATATGTGTAACACTTAATGAGCACTTCCTAAGGATAACAACAAAAAACGAAACAATAACAATAAATCACGTATGAAAATAGCGTTCAGTTCACTACTGAATCAATAATTGCATTATATATATAATATTTGACATTATGGCGTATAGTTGACTGTGGTCTATAGAGAGCAAAAGATTATGTGAAAGGAAGAAAAAGCTATTGTAATTAGCTGATGGTTTACTAATTAATTGTCAGCTAGCAAAAATGAGCAACTATAGTTAACCATCTAACGAGTCCTTAATTAAATTAGAGTTAACAAATATATAAAGGCAATATTTGACTAATGTAACATGAACTACGTTCATTAATGAGCGCTTGATTAAATCAGAGCGGTAAACTAAGTGTGCAACTTTAATAATGAACGCTGTCTAATGAGCTAATAACTAGTTAATAGATCAAACTGCTCTTAAATGATCCCGTAATTAGGCTGAACGGTTGTATATAAACTAAAAAATTAATTGCAGTTTTATGAACTATTTAACTGATAATAATTACGAACGTCCTGGATCCTTGGCTTAATTAAAATTCAATATTTTGAATCGAAGAGCAGATGTCAGATGGCGTCCTTTAAGACAGCAGATTAAGCACCATCTTCTTTAACAGGTGGAAACGGGATCTTCATAAAAACACCTACCCAGTCCATTAAGTAATTAACGAGCAACTAAGGCTAGGGAAGGAAAGAAAGAACCCTTGTTGGTTTCGAGGGTTAATTAATTAGAATGAATTGTCCTTTCAGTAAGACGCCAATGCTGAATTCAATCTGAAACTTCGACCACGTGCTCGCGGTTTATCGATTTATCTGACACAACCAAACTATAAGTCGATAAATTAATCGATTTGCATTATCTGCTTCTGGGCTTCCGGGCTGGAACCGCGTCACTAGTATAACTACCGACATTTCGTACCCACTCAGGGCTCAACTACTGCTACTGTCTGTCGCACTGAAACTCAGTTTCTGTACGTCGGCAGTTATACCAGTGACGCGGTTTCAGTTCGGAAGCGCAGAAGCAGATAGTATGAACCACGACCGCGGAAATCTACGTAACATACGCTAAGTGAATTCCTTACTAAAATAAATATGCACAATTTATATCAAAAGTTGAACTTTAAATGGGTTCAACTTTTTCACTGTTGGCGTTAGTTAATCGATAGAGAGAACGATATAACGATGCCACCATCTTTTATGCGGCTCAAATTGTGACGTATTGAGAGAAAAAAAAACGCCGGAAAGAGCAAAATATCGATTCATTATTACGGCAATTAATTATAATACAAAATACTTGGAATAACTTCAAATAAATATTATAGCCATAATAATACAAATATGACAATTAAAATAAAAATAAGACATCGGAGAGATCTATAACCTATCGATAATATGATTATAAACTTAGGCTGACAAATACGACAGAGCGATAAGAATAATTAAACAAAAATTGGTGTACAGCGGTTTCCGCAAATACGAACACAAGATAAATTTTTCATGTAACACAATTCGATCTCCTAATTCAGCTTTGAATTTAATTCATAGTTGTCCATTCTACATTTCTGCTTTTGGTGACTAGTATTGTATCGCTAGCAAAGATATTTCCAACTGGGGTACAGAGCAGGTCTGATTTCTATTAACACTAAGTAGGTTTCATATTACTTTATTTCGAAGATTTTATCTGTAATATCTATATTACATTTTCATTTCGTAAATGAAACTAATTCCTTATCGAACGCTTGTATTAAGTCGAGTAAAAGAGTTGAGCAAATTTGTTTTTTCTAGTGCTTCTTCAATATTATTAATAATTCTACGAACTTGCTAGATCGTCGAAAGAACTTTTGCAAATCAGGAAAGAATAATAATTCGGTTGGTTAATTTATTCGCCTTAAACAAAAACATAATGTTTGGTATAACGAAACTGACAAAAACTTGGAATAGAAAGGATCATTGCGATATCTACTGTTATGTTTACAATGTAACATTAACGCTAAAAGAAAATTACTATGGTTCATCAATGACCGCCTTTTAATAAAAAAAATTTGTTTCGTTTTATTAGAATTTTGTTTGAGAAATTGTATAGCTATACATATAAACTATCTTTATTCTTGCATATACCCGTTCTTTGTTAGATGCGATCTCTCGACAATATTTTGAAAACGCGATACTAGTAGAGTTGATACTGAACTGGCAAGAGCGGTTCAATTCATTTTTGAAAATCCTTCAAGCCTGGTCTGATGTATGTAAGTCTACGGGTATGAACGAATATGATTCACGTGCTACAGGAGCAAACATTATGAAGACGGTTCTCAGCTTTCACTCCTTGCGATATCTGAAATGCTTTGTTCTATTAAATAGAATTTTTAGGTTGAACGGTCCCGAAGTTCCCGAGTTATCTGACGCTGTTGTGTATAAGAAACAATAAGTCGTCGTGAATAAAAAATGAACTCGAAACGTCTGAACTAGTACATTTATTTGTTAGTCCACTGAACAATCAGTTAATACGCGTTAAATTTAGTTTACGCCGACTTTAAATACTAGTTGGTATAATGTGTGTGGGTCTAAAAAAGCTAAAGTAATTAATATCGTCGTTTCGTTTAATATTAGATTCTCATGTTCGAATTTGTAGATGTATTCTATACTGACCGTATTAGGTATTCGGCTGCACAGTAATATTGTCAGTATTTTCACAATTTAAGCTGATGGTTTTGAATATTGCTTTGGTTTGTGTAAATAGATGGGCTATTTTCTTATTAAACTTCGATTTGTTGCACTGAAACTAAAGTTTCAGTGCAACATGGTAGAGCATCTGTTCAAAATATTTTGGCATTTTTTTTGGTTTGAGTCGGTTCTTTCCTAATCTAAACTCGTCATATTAGAATTAATCACTTGTTTTGGAAAATGTACTAAATATCATGAATCACAAATCGGAACTTTATTTATATATTATTTAATATTTGTATTTCTTTATTAGTAGACTACGGAAATTATACGCAATATTGTGATTTTAATTTTCAGGTAATTCCATTAGAATTAAAAATATTTTATCCCATATTTAAAGCAATCCCTGGTAGTATCAAATTCGAGGTAGTATATGTTGGCAATATAGCAAAAAGTACATTGACATTAAAAAACTTAACAGGTTTGTGTACTATAATAACAATCTAGTAACAAGTCTCGCATTGTATACTTTTAGCTTCTGCTATAAGATATGAAGTTTACAAATGTAACAAGACGAAGAAAATTATCGCATTGCCTCGCGTAGGCATTATACCAAAATTGAGTGAAGGTGGAATCTGCACATTAAATATATTTTTCAGCCCAAGGTAAGTGATTTCTTTTATTTCTGTAACTTATTAATATTAAACATTGTTTGCGATATAAAGCAAATATCATCCAGAAAGCATAGTTTATGTTTGATGTTTGCAATCTAAGTCATATTTGACCTTAAGATGAAAAGTTGGCATTGAAAATATATTCGTTAAGTTTTCTGGAGTGGTATTTCATAACGTAAAGAGCATATTTAATACCACTTCCACACACTAACACACCTTCTATCCCCATATAGTAGATTCGTTGTAAATTTAGGCGATCATTGCTTAAGGAATTTTATTTTGCCGGTCCACGATTTGGTAAGTTCTCGCACCTTTCGCATGATTTACTTTTAAGCCCTGTTCTTGTTGATGGTTCTTATAATGGTTTTTGCAATGCCACTAGAAGGCTTTGATCCTGTAAAGCTTTTCGACTCACTTGATCTGCTTTTTATTAGTCATATTGTCTTGTTAAACCTCGCCTATTAATTTCTTCAACACAGTGATTTAATTTAGTTCTACTTGAAATGAAAATACAGTATTTTATTCGAGTTCGTAAATTCTGGCTCCGACTCTTTACTCTGTCTTAATGCCATATGTATACTATATATATTTTATTTGTACATATGGATCTTTATCGATTCATTCATATTTGGTATAATTATTCTATAGTTCTTGTCAATGTGGCAAACGACTCTAACTTTTTGCCATGCAGTAAGTATGTTTCCCTAAATAATACAAGTTTTAAAGATATGACAGCAATGGTATCGATAACCGAACTTCCTTTACGTCTGGCTCTTTGAGCTCGTTAAAAGTCAGAAAGTATAATAATAATAGCTTAATACTTTCCTCATCTGTTTTAGTATACGTTCCATCGTTTTTTCTGATGAAGTCTATCGCTGAGCAGGACTTTGTGATTTTTCGTCACGAATTTTCTTGTTATAACGGTCTTTTAGATAATACAGTTTTTGTTGTCGTTGACCTGCGAACTTTGGATCACAGCCTTTCTAAGTTCTTATACTACCAAACCGCTTTATATCCTTTTTAGTGCTTTGGCCCAGCTTCCCAGATGTACAGTCCCAATAGTTTTAGTTATCTCGTTCACCGCTAATTTCACTCCATCATCGAGAGAATCACTAATGGATTTTTTATATCAATGCCAGTCCGAAAATGAAGAAATGTTTGGATCAAATCTGATCTATATGTGCTCTGAGCAATACTCCTTGTGGGGTCCTAGTGACGGACATAGATTTTTTTGCCTGTGCAACTAGTAACCCCTCAGTGAGTATGAAATGTAGTAGAGCTTGATTTCATTTGCTGGTGTATATGCTTCCTCATACTAAATGATGTGCACGCCACTGCATTCAATGATGAGTTGATATTTCTTTTTCTCAAAATATGCAGCTATCGGTTGATATATAAGATGAACACCCATTATTCTTTATAAAGTTTGTAAAGTATATTATCCATCTTCTTTCACTTTTTTCCATCCTTACTAAAAAGAAATCTGTAACGTCACCGGTGCAAAGTACAGGTATGAATACATTTCATCCTATTACTGTAAGCTTTGGATCTTAAGGTCGTTCCCTTGTATAATATTATTCTTTGTTTTGGCGGTAGTCTTGCAATATTTCCCTTACGTCGTCAAGGCTCTTGTAGGTTTTACATCTACGTCCTACTTGTGTATATTGAATATTTTGAATTTTGATAGAGGAATACCGAAAGTGCATTCCACTACTTATCTTGCAGTAGACAGTCTATAATTGAATATTTGTTAGTCCTTAGTAAAGTCTTTTCTTTAATAAGGTGTTTTTGCTTTTCTTGCTAGTCCGAAAGCTACATTTGCGACTATTACAAATTGGTTACTCGTTCTCTTCAATTGGTACATCTTGGACTACATTTATTGTATCGTTTTTTAGAGATTTTTTTTAGCAAAATTAGAATGTTCACTATTTTTACGATACTATCCAATTTTGATAACAGAAAACATGCGGTATAAAGCCAGTAGGATTATTGAATGGCATTGTTTACAATTATAAAACAAAGTACGACCATTTTTTGGGTTTTCTTATTTTCACGTGTTTTTCATCAAGAGATCCCATACAATTTCGAAAATATTTACGTTTTTTGAATTTCCTTAGGCAGTTGTTCGAATATTCTTTTATTGGATACTGTAGATATTCTCTGTTTAATACAGTATAAATTGCTTCTAGTACTTGTTTCACAATTGCAAATGAGGAAATACGCAAATGATGTGATATTGCAGCAAATGGTTCTCCAATAATCAAAAACCTGATAAAATTTCTAGGTATACCAAAACAATAACACACTAAGTATACTTATTTCCATGTAATTCTTAATCTTTTAACTGTAATAGTTTTTCTAGAGTTAGTATGCCTTAAAATAATGCAAATAGGCACTAGTCAGTAAATACAGTTCTAAAATTTTGTTGTATCATTTTGTAAGTGAAGTACGTATTGGTGAAATTTTTTCAAATCTTCTCTATGTAAAAACAATTCTCGTACCTACATTCTTCTTTGACGAATTGCACTACAAAACAATAATTTCGACATTTGAAGCATTCTTGACTTGTTTTAGAAATAAACCTATATTTAATATTTAAATTAAATTTATTCTGTAAACAATTACTAACTAATGTTTACGTTGCGGATCGTGTACATGCAATAATGAAGTTTGGCCGGTTTTTCAAAAGTTGCTTTATTTACGTTTAGACCGTGTACATTTCATATCTTTAACACGGCGGCAAACGATAAATAATCGATTAATGCTACTCGATCGTCAACGATCGATGCTGTGTACCTGCTACTTTACACAACTAGAATCAACTGACAAATAAACAACAAACAATATTTTTTGCTCTCAAAAATACATGTCGATAGCCTACCTCTGTCCTTTTTACCTAAAATGTAAGGATTGCCCTATCGTACAGTTTGAGTTTGGATATCGTGTCCCGTAACTATTCTGTGTTGTCTACATTTACGCAGATTTCGAAGTTGTCTAATCTGTATGTGCACTTAATGGAACGGAGTTGAAATATTTGCTTTGTTATTTTAACATACTACTGTGGGTAAAAAATAGTAAGACTTTGTTCATAATTTTTAAATTCTTAATTTATTCTTCCAAATCTATTTCGTCCCCTTCAAAGTAATCCCCCCTGTTTCTTCCAATTCTCGAAACAGTTGTTAAAGTCAATTTCAGGAATAGCCTTCAATGCGCGTAGCGATTCACGTTTAATGTCTTCAATTGACTTAAAACGTTTTCCCCGGAGCGGTCGTTTGAGTTTGCTGAATAGCGAGAAGTCACACGGAGCTAAATAAGGCGAATACGAAGAATTAATGCAGTATGCGACGGTGCATTATCGTGGTGCAAAAACCAAGAATTGTCGGCCCATAATTCTGGCCTCTTTTTACGAATAGCATTGCGCAAACGACGCATAACACTCAAATAGTATTCTTTGTTGACAGTTTGGCCGGTCGGAAGGAATTCGGAGTGCACCACATCTCGATAATCGAAGAAAACTTTCAACATAACCTTGATTTTTGACTTGCTTTGACGTGGTTTTTTGGGCTTCGGCTCACCTTTGATACGATATTCGGCTGATTGATCGTCTGTTTCCGGGTTATAAGCGTAGATCAAAGTCTCAGCTCCAGTTATGATGCCTTTGATTTTGTCTTGATAGTCGGAAAGCATTGTTTCACAGACGTCAACGCGACGCTGTTTTTTGAAAAAATTGAGTGATTTTGGAACAAATCGTGCTTTCACTTTTCTTAGGCCCAAATGATCTTTCAAAATGGTTTTCACTGATCCTTCCGATATTCCAACGATGCCGGTAAGGTCTCTGACTGTTAATCGTCGATTCTCAAGCACCAATTCCTTGATTCTATTGACGTGTTGATCATCAGTTGATATTGATGGCAGTCCTGGACGTGATTCGTCATCAACGCGTTCTCGACCCTCTTTGAATAATTTGTACTAATCAAAAACACTTGCTCGCGACAAACAATTATCACCGAAGGCCTTTTGCCACATTCTGAACGTTTCGGCACCAGAAATTTGATTCCGTACACAAAATTTAATGGAACTTCTTTGTTGAATAATTTCACTCATTGTAAAAATCGCCGAATGCACTTTTTTTACTTCAGAAAGACAAGCGTATACTAAACACTAATGATTATTTTGATGTGACGTTTGGCACAGATGTCACTGACAGTCATACCAACCTAGAAAAAAAATATTTCGACGAATGGGTTTTCGCGCGAAATTTAAACTAAAAAGTCTTACTATTTTTTGCCCACAGTAGTATACCTCTGTAATAGTGGTTTACGCTGCTTTAGGCTCGTTCAGCTCCATCTGTGTGCTGAATAGTTGCGCATACTATGGCGATTTTGTCCTCGAAGGTCTTTCTGCTTTTTCTCTCTGAAGTTTCTTGCCTTCTTTGCAATGTCCTGGTAAAGTTGACTTTAATTACGGCTTCTTTTCCTCCTTATGTAATTGTGTCCTTGTTTCACCAGTTTTTGCATTTTAACTCTAGATATTCTGATAACTTATTTGTTTGAATTTCCCTGTTGGACATCAAATCCACTTTGTCAGTAGTGCTGAATCCCATAGTTTTATGTATTTTTGTTTGAGTTGAGAGATGACTCGTTCGCCCGTGTTTATCTAAATTTTTTGTCTCTTATTCTTAAGGACATTTAGCCGAGACGTTATAGCTTATAGTATCTCTTAGGGATGTTATAGTGTGGTCGTTAGCGTTCCACTATAGGCACCAGACGCAATTCCCTTGTATTTAGCTTCATTTTGTCTTCACATTCTGTGAAACTGATATTTTAATACATTATTATATTGAGTTGTGAGAGAAAGAAAATAACTACCTCGAAAATTACACTTCGCTTTACTAAGTTTTTAAATGGATGCACATTTCATTGAAAAATTAAATCAAAATTGGAAAAAAAACTCATATACGTTAGAAATGTGTTTTTTGCTAATTTCTGTAATAATTTTTTTTTAATAGTGTTACCAATTCAAAGTAATGCAATAACGGAATTTAAAATGTTTTATAACTAAGAAATTACTATCATTACTAATTTCTTTAATAGCCTAATTTTTTTTAATAGTGTTACCAATTCAAAGTAACGCGATAACGGAATTTAAAATGTTTTATGACTAAGAAATTAATATCAGCACATCTATTTTAGTGAATCCAGATTCTATGAAGAATGGATAGCTATAACTACCAATATATCGCATCACTACGTTATTATAAATATAACCGGCGTAGGAACATATGATGAGAAGTTTTACTTACCTGGCCTGCATTGATCATATTTCTTAATATTGCAAATGTATTATATTCTATTAAAATTATAGTACAAAGTTATAGTTGTTTTTTGAAAGTTTCAAGAATCTTAGCGGTTAACATACGCAGCTTAGTGCATACCAAATACCAAAAACTTCTAGAAAGATCACGGGATGATTCGAGAAAGTGCGTGTTTTCTAGAACTATAATCAAGTGTTAGATATTTATAATAGTGTTTTAAGACTATATATTAACAGAATTATAAGTAAATGACAGTTATTCAGTTGTACTATTGTTAATAAAGTTGTTTCTGTTATTTTAACATTTGATTTTACTGTCGATAAATACTTAATAACGTAAGAAGTGGGATTGTAGCGATAGAGAGACGTAGTAACCAGAAAGAACGATTTAGAAAAGTGTAGAACTTTCTACAAAAGTTTTGAAAATTTATAAGAAGTTCGAGTTTTTAATAATAAAATTGAAATAGTGTGAGAGACAGAATCGTATGGAATGATTTTAAGTAGTAGAACTTTTTGAAACAATTTCGAAAGTTGACGGGAGCTTCCAGTTTTCGATTAGCATTAATATAGTGTCAAAGTAAAAGAGAGTAACGTAGAAACAATTTAGAAAATCGTAGAACTTTCTAGAAGAATTTCGAAAGATTAGATTGTGTAACAGTTGATTTTGTTGTTTTTGTCAAAACTCGTCCAACGCCCGAAATATCAATAAGATATTGAATGAAAACTTAACAGTATTACAAGAGACGCCAGTGTGCTTTATCTCTCATTACGCCAATGATGCAAAATATTGAAGAAATGGACAGTGGACAAACAAGTATTAGAAGATGAAGATGGGACAAGTAATTATGAATAACAAAATCGAAAACGTCAACCAGAAAATAGAGGCAGAATTCAGCACCCTGTAGGCTAAAGTAGATGAATAAGAATAAGAAAGTAGAAAGTATTCAAGAACATATTGAAAGTGTAAAAAACGTGTGAAAAGCATCTAGAATCATGTGCATGGTCGATAGGGGAGTTTTGAGGGCAAAATACAGTAACGAGAATTACGAAATATGAAAGAATGCAGTAGAATACATAGTGGACCTAAGACATCACCCACGTTTGATTGTAAAATCGTATGGTCTACGTATTTCAAGCAAGAACCTGTTGCAAGAATTAGTGTGTGGTTTAAATTGGATAAGGCAACTGTCTTAATTGTAGCGTTATACGAGTGAACTGCAAAAAATTTCGAAATGCCACGAGCAGAAATATACACCAATTTCGACAAATACATAACAATATAAAAGAATGTCTTAGTATTGGGTCATTACAAAAGTCTTAACATAATTTTATATGTAAATAAATGAACTAATTTATAAGACATAATTTATTCAATTATATAATTTTCATAGTCCTCAATAACCTGTTGGTTTGATTTATTATTAGAAAATGTTTTTACATCTGAATGAATGAGATAAAAAAATATGATCGAGAGAACAAAGTAGATGAATTTATAAGCACAGAGTGTTACAATTTTCGTTAATATTATTTCTAATTAATTCAGATGCTTACAGTAGACTAAATTTTAATATGCAGTGTAGAAACTCTGAGGAAATAATAATTTTTTAAAATATTTAATCAAACTGAAACGACTAGTTAAAAATGTTGGGAAAAGCACGTTCTGTTGGGCCGTGGAGGTTTTTATTCTCTAAACAGATTTAATAACGGAGAATCATTTAGACCAATTTGTTCGTTTATTAAATTATTCGCTTTTTTAAGTTTATTAATTTCTAAACATTCTAATAAATTTAGTTTATGTCCTTTGTTTTCTATATACATTAATTAATGTTCAAAATTCGACCTATGGTTACTATTAATTAGTTGATTAGCGAAAGAAGAATCCTTTTATAAGTTTTTATATTCTGATATACGTTCGCCGAAGTCCTGTTTGACCAACATAAACATCTGAACCAATCCTCCACCACATATTGACTCCCGATTTATTGCTATCATAAGTTTTGTCTTTATTACTTTTTGTTTTTTTTGCAATTTAATACTCGGACTTCTAACATCTTTTTCGTTTCTAGATAAATCATTGGAAATAGTCTTGTCATATAATTTTTTAGTTAGAATATTATTTATTATGTTGGAGTTATACTCGTTATTATTTGCAATATCTGTTTTACTATACAGGATGTTTCAAAAAGAATATACGTATTTCGAATGCATATATTTATTAAACTTTAAGACATGCAAATATGAAACTTTACACACATATTTACGAACCTCTCAAGTTCAGATTACAGATGTTCAATATGTCCTCCATCAGCGACACGAACAATATCACATCGATAGTCAAATTCCTCCCATATTCGGGCAAGCATGTCCTTCGTCACTAACGTTATGGCAGTACGGATCCGGTTCTTCAACTTTTCCAGGTTCTGAGGGAGTGGTGGTACATAAACGTTGTCTTTAACAAAACCCCACAGGAAGAAGTCACAGGGTGTCAAATCCGGTGACCGTGGAGCTCAGCGAGACATGCCAAGTCGAGATCCTTAACGACCAATCCAACGGTTAGGTAGAGTTTCATTCAGATATTCACACACTTGGCGACTCAAGTGAAGGGGTGCCCCATCTTGTTGAAAAATGAAGTTGTCTTCGTGCAGCCTCGGAAACAACCAGTTTTGTAACATAGCAACATACTGCTGACCGTTAACCGCGTTGCCACCAAAGAAGAATGGGCCGTAAACAGATGATCGGGATATCGCACAAAACACATTGATTTTAGGCGAATCTCGTACATGTTCAATGGCTGCATGTGGGTTCTGAAGACCTCAAATTCGAACATTGTGTTTGTTTACCAGACTACTAACATGGAAGTGTTATCATTGTCAATAGCATAATGAATCTCGTTACAAAATGCCACACGTTTCCGTTTGTCATCAGGACGCAGAGCGTGTAACAACTGTAACTTGTACGGTTTCATAACCAACCGACATCTTAAAACACGCCAAATTGTTGTTGTAGGCAGTTGTAATCCCCGACTGGCACGACGAGTTGATTTTGAAGGATTACGTTGGAAAGCAGTTTGAATTAGTGCAACATTTTCTTCAGAAACACGAGAGCGGACAGGACTTTCCTTTACATACACATCCTGTGTCTACAAACTGTCGATACCATCTGCGAATATTCCGCCCATTCGGAGGACCAATTTGGTAGCTCAACCTGAAACGTCTTTGCACTGTAATCACGGAATGGCACTTCGCAAACTCGAGAACATAAAGTGTTTTCTGCTGCGGAGTAACCATTTTATATTTATGACTGTTACCAAGACAAACAGCAGACAACTGACATCTAGCGGCTATTAAATAAACTAGACTATGTATTCGTTTCTCCAATAGCCGAGCCGAGCAAAGAAAAAACGTAACTTTTTCAGGACGCAGGACACTTTTTTGACTTTTTACTAATATTGTTAATATTTATTATTGTGCGATTTTTTTAATTTCTTTTTTAGTAAATCTATAATTGCTTGTCGGATGTATATTTTTTAATACTATTTTGAAGCATTGTTTTTCTTTAACTTGAAATGTGTGGAACTGAGTCACTCTTTTTGTCACAGATGTTACAATTTCCTATAATTTTCGAAGTTTTGTTTTTACTTGATCATTACTTAAGATATGCGAAAAAGGGGATTGATATTTTTAACTCTAGATATAAATATACATACATACATGGTGGTTTAGTAATTTGGATTTGAGGTTGAGTTTTATCTCCTTAGCTGTAATATTTAACACTGTATATCACTTTAAAGTTGTGTATGAATTTAGCAGGCAATTCTAAACTTTTGTTTGTTTAAAAGTTGCGTTGTGTTTGGTCTTATCTCTACTAATTATCTACATAAACGACTTTAAATACCTGTAGCAAACTGCTGTCACTTTAAATTTAGGAAGATTCGCACTTCGCAATCAATCTTTCACAAACAGCGCAGTCTGTTAATTTCTCTTCTTTTTTAATATGTTGGTCATTTTATTCTAATTATAAATTTTATTCTTTTGAGTTTGGGTTTTTCGACCAGTGGGGGGATAATAAAACAGTTTACTTTAACGACTTTTTGGTGGGAAGGGGATGCTCCATTTTCAAATTATTTAGTTTTTCTATCAACCTCCAATACATCGATTTATATATACTATTATTTAAAAATCATCAAATAAAAATATGTATTATAAAATCGATGTATTACCGATTAAAAGAAAAAATAAAGAACTTATAATATAAAATAAGTGTTTTTTTGGCGAGACCCTTACAGGTCGCCTAAAGTATTCAAACACAGTTATTAATTTGAAAATAGACTATTTTCGGGGCAGAGAGGGTAGATAATATTAAAACTTTTCCAAACAACTATAGTTCTCTATATTTCCTGAAATAATAGTGTGTCACTATTTAAATAAAATTACGTTATTCGGAAAAGTTTCATTTTACTCATATAACAAAATGTAAAATGAAAATTATATAATTTTGAACTATTTATTATAAAATTATATAGATGTGTTTTTAATAAAACATGCGATAAAAAATCCAATTGAATCAGTGTCGCTGGTGTTGTCAAACCTCTGAATTTTTTCCAAATCAATGCAAGACAGATCTTTAACATTCCATCCCTTTGCTCCCAGGTGAGGGGTTCCTTTACATAATGTTAAACATTTATATGTATTGAGAGCCCAAGCAACTAATTCTTCATTTTCTGCTAACGTTATTGTACAAGTGCAATATACCAAGCAACCACTTACTTTCAATAAGTGTACAGCCTAAAGATGAAAAAGTGGTAATTATGATTTACAAACAATTCCATAATATAGAAAAATTGTTAGTATACTCTTCTCATACTGGTTAGCTATTATTTGCAATTTAAATTATAATTATCAAGAAAAAAATTAGTGATAGTAGAGTTTCAAAGTGAAATAAAAATATGTATGGCTGCATTTAATGTAATAAATTTTTTGTCTATTTTTAGAGAATAATTATTGTTAATATGATGATAATAGCAAACAGAATTAATAAATAATTAAGTGGAGAATAAGTTGCAAGTAATTTGAAGTTAATTGTATATATGTCATTAGTTTTTAATATCGGTTTTTTAAAACTTTATTGCTTTACTTTATTCTACAATTAATTTTTGTGAAAATTATTGAAAAGACTTACATTCTCAAATAATTTCCTTTGTAATGGAATGTATGATTTTACAACCTTTTCCGATATATTATTATGTAACTGTGGACGTTTCCCTAACGCACTGCAAGGGGCGTCCAGTAGTATTCTGTCAAAAGACTCTCGGCCAAATGGTGGCCCATTTAATACGAAACTTGTATGGATTTTATGGTCGTAGATTGATGTGGAATCGGCTTGATATACCGATACGTTTGCAGCAAAAGTTAGACATTTTTCTCGTAGCTGGTTTATTTTTGTTGGTGTTTTATCAATGGCTATTATTGTACCCTGAAACATGTACGATTATTAAACATATTCCTTGTTTTGGTTCAAATACATTCTACGCTTCTTTTAAATCCTTTTCCTGGAATTTTTTTAAAAATTTTTAGTTCTCTTGTTGTATTATTAGCAATACTTAAATTCCTTGAGTAATCACTGAATGTACTATCTAGATGTCCATTTCTAATTATAAGGAAAAGTCTAATATTTACAGTGATATTAAATAACTGGAAAGAATTGCAAAGAGTTACTATTTGTGAAAAAAAATTCGGGGCATCAATTTATATTTAATAAAGGGAATATAAGAGATTGAAATCAGGGTAAAAAAAATTGAATGTCGTATTTCAACGAAATTGTTTTAAATGAAAAATTTTCAACTAAATTTTACTTAATAAAATTTTTTAAATATTTTACGTTAACTTATTTTGTATTCTTTATTTATTTCATAAATAAAATAAACAAAACATAAAAAACATTTTGTTCCAATTTTACGAAAGGCTTTAGTCTAAAAGACGCCTAAAAAGATTTGAAAGAATTTAAACGTTCAGTGAATTTAAGTTTTTTATCATGGAGATTTGTAATAGGAAGTCATAATATCTCCATATATGTAATTATGAAGACATTTCCATCACCTCTTAAATACATTAGTAGGAAAAATAAACTGCAAAAGGTTGAATATGGCAACACTGTTTAGCAGTGTTAATACAAAAATAATTAAGCATTGCGCAGGCAATAGTGCTTGCCAGGAAATGCAACATAAGCTGGGATAAATTACATTATTATAAATTTATAAACAAAATAAAATAAGGGTTCCATAAATAATCATGTGATTCACCTGTATTTCATATATGTAAATGTATCGGTATCGTCACATAAAGGTCTTCCAATAGGGACTTCCGAACTTTGACAGTTGATAGTGGCCATATTGTTGAAGCTACATATGTCGAATTGGCTGTCATTTATTCAGCCTGTTTTGCCAAATCACCATGGACGGATATAGCGCATAACAACACATGCAAACGATAAAATTATTTTATAAAAATGGGTGTTCTGTTCGGGCAACTTTCCGCGATTCGCCCATTTTACGGTCGCCATAATCGTCCTACCGAGTTGGACTATTCGCAGTGTGAGGGATAAATTTGAGTCCGCTGGTTCAGTAAACAATGAACCAACACCCGTACGAAGACGAAACGCAAGATCTGCCGAAAACATCGCCGCTGTTCATGAGAGAGTGCAGGAGAATCCGAGGCAGTCGATTTCGCGTCGCTCACAAGAACTCGGACTTTCTCTTGGTCTAAATTGGATGATATGGACACCAACGACGTGGTTTCAAGAGGACGGCGCTACGTGCCACACATTCTGCACGAGAAATTTGAGGACATGGTCATCTCACGTGGAGGTGATGTGAACTGTCCACCAAGATCGTGAGATTTGACCCCGTTAGACTTTTTCTTGTGGAGTTTTCTTAGGTCGCGAATAAGCCACAATATTTATAAGTTGAATATTTCAGAAGCGCACCATCCAGCGAAGCCGCGGCGTACATTTGCACACCGTTATATTCCATACCTAATGGCATCGATAGGCCTTTCAAACGAATAAAAAATTTCGATGATATCTCACACACACACTTTGTTTTATTTCAATTTAAAGACAGGAAGCGCTTAATGAAAGACCCGTTATACATATTCGTTTCATCTGATGTATAGTTTCTTCGCTGACGTTTAGATGAAGTCCGATTCATCTTTTTTTAAACCTTCTTCGGACGGTGAGCACGTCTAAGAATGACAGTCCGTTTTGTTGATCTTTCTTCGTGGTAATTGATGTAGGCTGCGTCTGATGTGAATCATAGAGTTGAAAAATTATAATAATTATTGGAGTTTAGGAAGGTGTTAATTGAATCTAGCTTTGTTGTGAATCATATCTCGAAGCAGCGTTTGTGCAACTTTTCGTAATATTGTCTATATCTTTGGATTCTACAAACAAATTAACCATGGGATCTCCGATATCTCTCGAACCATTTCATGGAATGTTTTGAAATCATCCCAAAATGTGGCTCAAATATGTAAACGATGCATATATCGATACGATACATAAATATATACGATATATATCTCAATATTTTATGTGATGCGTACATAATGACATATACGTGGTTGATATTTGCGCGTATAGAAAAATTCCTCCTACTATGAAAGTGTGCTTGCCTAGCGTACTCTATGCACGTCTGTTTTTTATCTTAGTTATTACACTGGTGTTAAAGGTGAATATCAAATAAAATTTATCCAATAAAATTTCTGATATATGGAATATGTGGAAAGAAATTAAAATAACATTTCAGTAAATATCATAAGCGTTAGAAGACAAAAAAAGTGTTAAATCATGAACGCTTTAGTGGAAACAAAATTCACTAAACAAGACTACGAAAAATACTTACAAAATCTCGAATAAATTGATATTTTAAAGACAAACAGCCAAATATAAATTTTTTGAATATATAATGCTGTCTCCACAAATTCATGAGGAGTATCTGCTGATTAGTTGAATTTGATGGAGCCTGTGGTTGATTGACTTGATAACCCCTTTCCATATTAACTTTGTAAATTCTGTATACGCAGTGTACATCTTGGTTTTGAACGGTGTGGATCGCGTACGGAGTTTGATTTTCGTGCGGTTGTTTTTCGCCGTGTTTTACCAGGTGCGACACTTTGAAATTATCTGCTGATGATGACAACTTGGTTGTCGAAATGCGTATACAGAATTTACAAAGTTAATGTGGAAAGGGGTTATATATCAACCTTATTGATCAAATCTGCTGATTACATTGTCATATTTTGTTTGTTTAAATATCTCAAAAGATGAAACCAGCTCCAAAAACAATTGATATGTTTCTTTATCATAATAAATCCAACTAAATTCGTGGATAGCTTGAATTTTATATATATGTATTTTTAAGGAGAGAGTGGCATGTTCCAACTGATAATTTAGCTTTTTGTAATGGAGCTTGTTGGTGAGTATTTCATTTGATGTAGAGCATTTCCTTGCTTTACGCAGTTCTTTATTTAAATGCTCAACGACCAAATTTACGAACTACTGTCCCCCTAAGCGAAATTTATTAACGTAATTATAAATTTGACTAAGTGTTTTATACTGTGGCTGATTGAATTAATCAAAAAAGGTAAATAAAACCCCTTTCCACAACGATGTTCCTATCCTGCAGAATACGAACATTATTGTGGAAAAAGGTTTCATTTACCTTTTTTTGATGTTATACACTGATTATTTTCACAAATCCCCTATCCATTTTCTAATTTTCTAGTCCGAAAATAACTTTTAACAATGAAAACTGTGTTGTAATATTAGATTAAATTATTTGAGGTGGTTATAATTTCTATTTTACTGCGACCTATTTAGATCTATTGCGGATCTCATATCTCTCCGGAATCTCCAAGCATCTTTATGTTTGCCTGTTAAAGTTGACCTCACTTAACTTCTACGTTTTCTAAGCCATATTTCACCAGTGTTTTGCAATTTGGCCTTAAAAATCGCAAATCACTCTTATCGTTTGACAACGGATCCACTTCTTCTATGGCGTTGACTTTTACAGCTATATGTATGTATGTATATCAGTAAATGGCATTGATTCATTCACTTTCTTCTCTTAAAATCATATTCTTTTCTATGTAGAAAATTTATAGTTTTAACATGACAATAATATTCTACTTGAAAATAGAAATTTTCCTGAATGAATTTTTATAATAATAATAATAATCTTTATTAGTTTAACAGCAATTGCCATTTATAGGACAGTAATAAGATATATTTATAGAAACTATAAAAAAAGAAAAAATTAAACGAATAATTAGTAATAATGTATGGTACACATAGAAAGGTAGAAAATAAATATAATTGGAAGTTAAATGAAAATCAACAAATTAACTGGAATGCTGTATAAAATTATTTTTACATAATCTATACATTATTTTTAAAAACATTCACCAATGCAATCATTTTGTGTGTATAATACAAAATTTAAAAAATATATTGAAATACATATATAAAAATTCCTACACATAATGTGCACAGGTGATCCTAAGAAAGCATTTGCTCTGGATAATCTAAAAGTAGCAGCGTATCGTGTATTGGAAACGGGTATATTAAAGTCAATACAGGCCACTATTATGGGACGGTCGAATTCATTTAACAACATGATAAAAATCTACTACCGCGAATTTCATGGCGACAAGATAGACACTGTATATTGTGGCGATTAAGAAGACCATTGTAGTCCGTTCCTCGTTCAGGATAAGTGCCAGTCACTCCGTATGAAAAGTATTTCAAGAACCTCTTCCGGATTCTTTTAACGAATAATTGTTGGCATGTGTAATAAGGAAACCACACTAAGAACTTATACTTCAACTTGCACCCCACTAGAGCGTAGTAAAAAATCTTAATTAGAGTAATATTATTAAAGTCTACAAGGTCTGATACGAAAACCGACAGATTTTGAAGACCAGGCACAGACTGACGACAAATGCTGACAGATAGTGAGTTGAGATTTGAAAGTATGCCTAAATCATAAACCTCGGATCTTCGAATTACCAACTCGAATTTGGCAGAATAATCAAATATTATAGGAGCAGTACATCGTGTGTAAGAAACAACACAGCATTTAGAAACATTCAATAAAATTATATTATGGGTACACCATTCTTCAATTATAGAAAGGTTGATTTAAAATTTAATATAATCATAATCATTGATAAAGATGTTAAAATAAGCCTGAAATTTAAACCCTGAGGTACACCAGAAGGTAATGGAAAAAAATTAAACGAAAATCCATTATAAAACACATAACCAGATCTACTAGCGAGATACGATGACATTAAACGAATCAGTGCAGTACAAAAACGAAATCAATCCAGCTTTACGAGGAGAATATTGAGGAATCGAAGACTTTAGAAAAGTCTGTATATATGAGAACATTAAATATCATTAATATGAATCTTCTTGTCACATTGTCATTGAAAGTGCGGTGTACCAGCAAGTAAGAACTACTTAATAAATCAAGTAATTTATTCATTCAATTGTAGTTTCTCTGACAGTGAAATTAGAAGATTATCAAAAAACGGGAACACGGAAAGTTTTTTCAAATAAAATTGTTTTCTAATCAACGAAAGAAATTAAAATTTGATGACTGGAAGAATAAAGAATATAAATAATATTCCAGTTTAAGTTCTCTCCAAGACTAGAACGTTTTTCTTGAACTGGCTGGTTTAATTTATTTATCAGCTAATACTTATTTAACAACAAATCTTTGTATTAGATGAAATTACTTGTTTATATTATTTTAAAAAAATGTATTAGTGGCCAATCGTCCTAATAAAGATTTACATAATAACACGGTCTTATCCTTATCGCAGAATATAGAGACCCGAACCGTGTCTCTTAATTTTTCAATAAGACATTGATGCATCGCTACTTAGTCTTAGCAAATTCCTGAATTGGAATTTTGCGAGTCTGCTTTTAGCATGTTGTCAAAAGGCCCCTTTGAAATATTGCTCGAATGACTGTTATCTTAGCTTACAAGATAAATTCGATTCACCTATTACATAAATCATCTTTTATTGCCGAAACTGAAGGCCAACATTAAAAAAAGGAACCAATATCACTAATGTCATAAAAAGAACATTAAAGAAAAAAAATACGTATATTCGACTATTTTCTTGGACGTGGCTCAAGCTTTTAATAAGGTCTGGCGTTAGGATCTCTATAGGAACAATCCTATACTTTTAATATTTTTTAGAAAATAGTAAAGCAAGGGTGTCTATTTAGTTCTCTGCTAATTTTATACAACTGATTTATTGGATCCTGAAAAGGTAATAGCAGCTACATTTGTTAATACGACGATATTATCAGATAATGGCGCGTAAGAAACAGAACTGAACTATAACTGAACTGTAGAGGTTTGTGATACGAGGGTAGCCGTTTATATTTCGGGAATAGCAAACAAAAAAAAAATTTTATTATCGATAATAATTTTGTTGCTTTTCAAAATATTTTCCTTGAAAATCAATGCACTTTTGCATTCGTTTAAACCAGGTATGGGCAACCTTTGACATGTTGTGGGCCAAACTTTAATGTGCAAATACGTTCGCGGGTCGCGTTTAAATGTAGTGCATTTTAAAGTAGTGCTCATAATTTTTAGCGATAGATATCAGACATGAAATAACACGACGATATCTCGCGGGCAGGATCAAATCTTACGGCGGGCCGGTTGTTGCTCACATATGGTTTAAACCAATCCGAAAAGCATTGCTGGAGGCGGTATCTCCAAAATATGAGTTCTGAATGCCTCTTCCGGCGTGGAAAACTGTTGACCACGAAGTTTATTCTTCACTTGTGAGAACAAAAAGAAATCACAGGGTGCCAGATCACGACTGCACGGCGGATGGCTCATCAATTCAATGTTTTGATCGAGCAAATATTCAATTGTTTGAACCGACCTGTGAGAGCTCGCATTGTTATGGTGGAGAATGATCTCTCGTTTTTGGTTTGTTTTCCTTATTTTTTCAAAAACTTTTGGCAAACAAATACACTGCAGGCCAGTTTGGAATCACTTGCATAAGTTAGGAATCACTTCTGAATATAATGAAAATATTGTAGTGGCTTTAACAAACATTGTAAAAATAAAACAATATTAATATACCAAAACGTTTTATTATAAAATAAGCAGGAAAAAAAGCAAATTTTATTTATTTACATCCACTTATTTTTATTATCAACTAAACGGACTTTTCATCGAAATACCCTCCTTTTGCTTTAATGACGGCAGCACACAATCGCGGTAAACGAGACACTAATTTTGTAAGGGTTTCATTGGGTATATTTGCCCAAGAATCTTGTATAACTTGCCACATGTGAGTCTGGGACGTCGGACACTTTTCACGCACTTTTCTATCCAATTCTTCCCACAACAGCTCTATTGGATTGAGGTCTGGCGATTGTGCCGGCCAAACCATGTTTTATAAAACACCGTCAGCTTCCTGTTGTTGGAGATATCCTCTACATAAATGAGAAGAATGTTTTGGGTCGTTGTCTTGCATGAATATAAAGTTTTCTCCAAGTAATCTCAGACCGGAGGGCACAGCGTTGTGTTCGAGAATCTGTCTGTAACCCTCCTTTTTCAAAACTCCGTCGATTTTCACCAGATCTCCTACACCAGCCGAAGAAAAACATCCCCAAACCATTACAGAACCGCCACCATGTTTTACCGTGGGCACCACACATTGCGGTAACATTTTTTCCGTAGCAGTTCTTCTTACAAATATCCGACGTCTGGAACCGAAGACCTCGTACTTTGATTCGTCGGTCCATAGTACTTTTTCCCACTGTTCTATTGTCCAATCTTTGTGTAACTTAGCCCATTGTAGCCTTTTTATTTTATTTTGCGGACGTAGAAGCGGTTTGCGAACTGCTACACGTCCCATCAGTCCAGCCGCTCTGAGCCGCCTTTTTACTGTGGTTAAAGAGATCCGAGTTTCACGCTCCCTGTTAAACTCACCGCGGATTTGCGAGGCCGTTAATCTTCTATCTCTTTTCGACGTCAATATAATTGTCTGATCTTCTGCAGGAGTTGTAATTTTTGGTCTTCCTGATCGTTTTCTGTCCGTATACCCTCCAGTAGACTGGTATCTTTTAATTGTATTTTGTACACCTTTGTACGATATCTTCATTCTTTTCGCGATATCCCGTATAGAATCTCCCCGATTATGATGACTAATAATTTCTACACGTTTTTCTAGCGATATCTGCTTTCTCTTCGCCATAATCAAACGATGTTTACTGATTCTACACACTTTTATGTGTCTACACACTTTAAATGATACGAAGCAACTAAAATATTCTCATTACTTCAAAATGTATAAATACTTATAAATATAAAAACTAAATGTAATTACAAAAGGTTTATGCGGAAGGGTCTGTAATAAAATTTGTCCATTCCAGGTAATCGTTCATTATGCAGAAATATTACCTGCTCGAATAAATAATACCGCACGCAGAGTTTCCTTAATCTCTGGTTATTTTCCAACAATTAATGCATTTAAAACTACATCTTTTATGTAAAGCTTTATAATGTACTTAAGAATAATCCTTTGTACTTATATCAAAGTAATACGAACGTAACATAGATAAATTTTAATTTTTATGAATTTACTGGAACTGATTCCAAACTTATGGCCTGCAGTGTAGTTGTGTACCATTCGGAATTGACCGTTCTACAATTCTCTAATGGCGCGGTACCAACGTGACCGGTTTTTCCGCAAAAACAGGCGACAATTTGTTTTGATGTGCTTTGAGAGCGAACAACTTTTGTTGGTTTTGGCACATCTTGCAATACCCACACAGTCGACTGCTGTTTACTATCGGGCGCATATGTGTAAATCCAAGATTCATTACCTGTGACGACTTTATAAATATTCTTTGAAGCACTGCCATTGTATTTTTTGTGCATTTCTTGGCACCAATCGACGCAAGTCCTTTCTTGAGCGGTTGTCAAATTATGTGGTACCCAACGTGAACATAGCTTCTTAACAACTAAATGTTCATGTAGGATCTTATGCACGCTGGTGTTACTAATACCTAGAGATGCCTCGATCTCACGGTATGTCACATGACGGTCTTGCATTATCAATTCAGACACTGTATTAATGTTTTCCGACACAACAACATTTGTGGGACGCCGTCCAAGTTTGAATTCACTATATCAACGATATACTGTAGTTTTTGATGGTGCTTCGTCACCATATAAAGAATTCAGCTCGTCGATGCATTCTTGTTGAGATAATCCACGCCGAGTTAATTCTATTTTTTCGCTGACATAAAATTGTCAAGTTACTGTCAACAATAGAAATAGCGACCTGATAATAAAACTGTCAAGGTAAATATATTGTCAAAAATGACAAACTTCACGATGCAATCATCAGATCGGAGGCAACACTAACAATATTGTCAGTTCCCGAAATATAAACGGCTACCCTCGTATGACATATAGCGCTGGGAATTAGAAAATAAAACTTAGTGAACTAAAACCAACTCACATTAAGTTTCCTATAGAAGTATGAAAGATGTGGTATTTATCAATACAAGTAGTAATATTGTCCCTTACAAGAATACTCTCAAGGATCTAGTTGTGCGTGTGCGACTGAACATTGTGCATGTACGCATATCACACCATCTTTCGAGATTCTGTTAGAATTTAATTATTTGAAACGAATAAAAATGCCACCTGATCTCAGATCTAACGGTGAAAAATGTGACAAAGTTCTTAATTTCTTAAAAAGTGAGGAGTTTAACGTGTTAATAAAAAGTATAGTGAATGCTGAATTTGTAACCTTGAACAATACGATCCATGATCTCAAAACTGAAATCGAAACACTCAAACAAACTAACGTAGATCTAATTAGATTATTAACAAATAATCCTTATAATAAAAACGCAAAAATTATTTCTAGTAATAGCGAAATAAATAGAAAGTTACCATCAGATTGCAAAGAAATTATCGTCGAGAAACAAAAAATTAAACAGAAAAAACAAGATCTATTTTCAACGTCTGAAAATACAGCAAAATCTATGTTGCAAAAAATGACAAAAGCGATAGAAGATAAACAACACTCATCTGGGCAAACTACGGGTGATGTTGAAGTAATAACAGCACCAATAGATGCAAATGCGCGGGTAGAAGTTTTACCAAAAAACCGGAAACCAAAAAAACTTGATGTAATGCGCGGAACAAACACTGCTACCACGATTAAAGGAGTTCAAATTTACAGTCATCTGCATGTGTTCAACCTGGATCCAAAGCTTTCTGCGGAAGAAGTAACCAACTACATGCAAACAAAAAAAATCGAGGGGGTCAAGTGTGAACCTTTGCAGAGTAAATACCCGGACAGATACTCTTCTTTTAAGGTATCTGTTCCATCACAATTTCTAGAAATAGTAAATACACCTGAATTTTGGCCTCAGAATGTATATGTTAATCGTTTTTTATTCCGTATAGTAAAAAAAACGGAGAAACAATAACGAGCGTTAAAATTATGCATCAAAACATCAGATGCATGACAAATAAATTGGCAGAACTAAATGCTGTGCTACTTTTAAGTGAACATTGGCTATCGTATGATAGCACTAATTAATGTGAATGGGTTTAGGATGTCTGCATGTAGTTGCCGCGATGCTAAAGAGCATGGGGGTGTGGCCATCTACACTGGACTCAGCATTAAGTGTAAACCGGTGGATG
Organism: Dermolepida albohirtum; assembly: GCA_031893035.1. NCBI lineage: Eukaryota > Metazoa > Arthropoda > Insecta > Coleoptera > Scarabaeidae > Dermolepida > Dermolepida albohirtum. The sequence continues at coordinate 96,112 of JAVIWB010000391.1, forward strand.
TGTCCCGTTTCAATGTAAAAAATGTTTTGGAGGTGTGTGCGGTGGAACTCAAGACAACGTACCCTATTAAAATATTAGTGCTTTACAGACCTCCGAAATCGGACTACAATATGTTTTTGGAGCATCTATCGCAGATATTGGACAGCTTGGACAACGACAATATGCCAATTGTTGTGGGCGGTGATTTTAATGTCGATTTTCTTATTCCGTCTACAATGCGTGAACAACTTAAAGACTTGTGCAGTGTTTGCAACCTATTTTGGACACTCGATCAACCTACTCGTGTTTGCGGGGAGTCTGCTACCTGTTTGGACAATTTTTTTGTAAATTTTCTTAGTGACCACTTTACAGTCTCCTGTACAACTTGTCGGACCATCATAGTCAAATTGTGAGCGCGATGACACCTTATACAAGTCATGCGAAGGATTACATTTACAGGCATAAATATTCTGATAGTTCGTTAAAGACTTTTTGTAATATATTGCGAATGAATCATGGCTCAGTGTATACGCGTGTAACTGCCCTGACCAGGCGTTTAAAATTTTTCTTAATATTTTTTTGTATTATCACAGTTACTGTTTTCCCGTATTAAAATGTAATTTGGGCGGACAATCAAAAACATCTTGGATCACTACAGACATTTTGCAGGTGAAAAATAACATATTTTTAAAGGAATTTAGCGCGCAGTATCCCACATTCAAAGAAGAATTTAAACGATATGAACAATATTATAAAGACTTTCTACATAAAAGACAATATGATATGAACGAAGTGCTTATAAGATCATCTTCTAATAAAACTAAAGCTGCTTGGTCAGTTATTCAAAATAATCTTTCCCAAGTTAGAACCAATACTTTTCCAGACACCAATAGGCAACAACTATGTGAAAAATTCAATGGTTTCTTCACTTCTCTCCCTTCTAAGTTTGCTTGTGATATTCTGGACGATAAAGTCAATTGGACGGAAATTAATGATAATCTGCAAATGATTGGCACAGTTTCATCATTTTATACGTCGCCTGTTTCAGAGGGTGATGTTATCGCTGTAATTAATGCCTTGGGTACTCAGGCATCCACTGGGTGTGATAATATTCCCTCATTTATTGTAAAATGTGTTTCTTCAGTAATTGCACGGGTACTGACATATCTAATAAATTTCTCTTTTGAAAAAGGAATTTTTCCTTCATATCTTAAACTATCTACAATTCATCCAATATATAAAAAGACGATAAAAATCCTCTAGAAAACTATAGGCCTATTAATTTATTAACAATCTTCTCCAAGATATACGAAAGTATTGTAAATAGGAGCGTAATGAATTATTTAATCCATTTCAATTTACTTTCATCTAACCAGCATGGTTTTCGCAGGGAAAAGGGTACCGATACGGCGCTCTTCGAGTACTTGAACACCATCCATCACTCATTGGACAACGGCCTGCCTTGTCTTGGGATATTCATTGATCTATCAAGAGCATTTGATCTGGTCCATCATAATATTTTACTTCACAAACTGTCTCAATATGGTGTTAGGGGCATCGCTAACAAATGGTTTGAATCAAATCTTACTAACCGTAAGCAGAGTGTCAGGATCGGTAACTGTCGGTCCAGCTACACTGGTATTAACAGAGGTGTGCCCCAGTGATCTATCTTGGGACCCACACTATTTTTGGTCTACATAAATGACCTTCCGAACATTCTCCGAAATATAGAACGAGTCGTTCTCTATGCGGACGATATTAGTGTAGTTGTCAGTTCTTCAAATGTTGGTGATATTTGGGATGTGACCAATGAAACATTTAACAAAATTAACGATTGGATGGTGTCCAACAAGTTAATTTTAAATAGGCAAAAAACAAAGTTGGTATACTTTCACAGTAGGAATAAGCATATTTCCCATTTACAAATTAACAATGAGCTCTTCGAATGTGATTCTTCTGCAAGAATCCTTGGTTTGCGAATTAACGAAAATCTGAAATGGTCTGCACATATACATAGATGAAGTATGCAGAACTCTGGCTAAGGTGTGTTTTACCCTTAAGCAGCTCCATAGATCCTGTAATTTGAGTACCCTGCTTATTTTCTATTATGCTAATTTTGCTTCTTGCATGAGATATGGTGTGATACACTGGGGTGTGTCGCCGGAGGTGGGCAGGGTGTTCCTTATGCAAAAACGAGCTCTAAGAATTATCTTTGGGTTGGGCTATAGGGATTCTTGCAGAGAACATTTTCGAAGTAATTCGATATTAACTATTTATGATATTTATATATTAGATCTCCTATGTTTCGTTTATAGGAACAGAAATGCTTTTTCGAGTGGCAATGTAAACCATAAATACGATACACGAACTCATAATTATTTATTACCGGCTTCACACTCAAAATCTATATTCCAAAAAGGAACATATTTTATGGGATGTAAATTATACAATAAATTACCACTGCATTAGAAATATTACAAACTTCTCTATTTATAAAAGCAACCTTAAGCGGTACCTGCTTACGATAAATTGTTATTGTTTAAATGACTTTATATGTCCGAATTTATAGTATCTTTTTACTTGATGAGACGTGTTTCTAGCATAAGTGTGCGTAGTATGTATTAATTGCTATTTTCTTATGTGTAATGATATGTCCTGTGCGCACATTGTTTTGGAAATAAAATTTATTATTATTATTATTATGAGTCTTGATGCCAAACTAGAATGGATATTGGAACGTAATCCTCAACTTTTGATACACAATGTTTTAATTAATAAGTAAGCCTTGGAATTAGTCTGGGTGTATGGTATTCAACTTTGCAGTTGTATTAAATTGTGTCATAAATATTATAGTGTTTACGGCATATTGTAATATTGTTAAGAAAAATTAAGAACATGCGTATGTATCAATTATACCTTATTGTTCATTAAAGCTGCTATGTGTGTAGTTTTATTGCCCGGAGAAGCACACATGTCTAATACAGTTTCACCTGGCTGTGGATTTAGCACATGTACACTGATAATTGAAGGCAAGTTCTGTAATAAACAAGAGCCTTTTGGAAGTCCGTCAATACCTGGAGTTAAACATCCGGATATGTTACTATATACTTCTACTGCTACACCTCTAAACAATATCCACAAATATATGTAATATGGAAAACAAATATAAAATAAGAATTGCTTACCTCGGGTTCAGATTTTCACCAAATAAATGTGACCTTGACAATTTCGCAATACCATTACCTAAAAATACCTTTTTTGGAGAGACAAACGCCTTTCGATATCCTTTCCGGCAATTATTTTCAATGTCTGCGTATAGGCTAACTTTATCCCCTATTTTGACACCTAGTAAAATATGACGTCTTGTATAAAAAAGTCTCCTTGACATTAATATATATTAACACCTTAGGTAACACGAACGGAAAAATTGACAAAAATTTGTGTATAAGGATAAAGTGATATTTTTTGAATTATTTTCTGTTTGCAATTTGAAAATTATTAAGTAAAAACATAAATGAAAGTCTCATTTTATGGAAAAGTTATTACTACTCAGTTAGGTTTTGGCAAAATAATTATGAAATGATTCAATTTTTGAATTATTGACTAGAAACTACTACTACTCTAGAAAGTGAACTAATTGATCACATTTGAATATGTAGCCTAACAGATTCAACGTTAGTATACTTATGACTAACAAAAATTTTAAAAAAATCTGCAAGATACTCTCGCAAATGTCTGGATGTGATCAAATGCGAGCCAAGGTGAAAGCATCATGCTGAATTACTGTGTTAGTAAGCCGTTTTTACCATGAATGAAACTTGGCTATATTTCTATGACCTAGAAATGAAACGGCATTCGGTGCATCTCCAATAACAGAATTTCCGTTATCAAAAATCTGCTGGAAAAGTTCTTGCTCAAGTTTTTGAGACTGCGATGGACTAATTATGATTGACTTTCTGGGTAAGGGTAACATGAGCGATGGAGAATATTATTTGACATTACTGATCACTCCACGAGGAAAAATTGCGGGGAAGAGATTTGGAAAGTTATTCAATGGTATTTTGTTTTTACGGGGTAAATATTTCAGAATTTGAGTTCTAATTATTTGAACACCCCACTTATTTACTTTATATGGCACCCTCTCCCCTCAACTAAAGAAAAAAAACTGAAAAATCGCACGTTTTCTTGCAATGAAGTTGTAGAGATCTGGTTTGCAGAGCAAGATGAAACATTTTTCTTGGCCTTTGAAATGCTCATGTACATCTCTTTTATATTATTTTCAACGTCATTAACATGTCTGTTGGTCAGATTACATATAATTCAAGTTTCTTTTTTATCAATTTTCTCTTTTTTAAGCTAGTAGCGGTAGCTGTGGTATAATGCACAGGGTTTACCAGTAGAAGAGATTCGCTGGTTCTGGGCCCACCTCCGTGGGGCACCCACTGGCACCTCCTTGTGAGAGGAAGTGCCAATATAGCTCAATTTACTCCAAATCACCAACCCATCCCAATCCACCCCACCCCAAGACAATTCATCTCCAAAACAGCATCTATCTCTAATCTAATTTACCTCTAACTTAACCCAATTCACCCCAAAAAACTCTAACCCAATCTAACTCATCCACAATCCAATCAATAACCTATTCCTAACTAATCTCTACTCGTCCCCAACCCAACTTACTTATCCTTGAGCCATTTGCTTTTCAATATATTCCATCCCATCTAACTCACCCTACCCAACCCACTAAAATGATTGTTAGAAACAAAATACTAACCAAAAGGGCTGCATATAATATATGAAAATAAATAGAAATAATTATTTATGTAGTTTGGAACTTCATGACGTTAGCAGCATAATAAAAATACATATGTATGAATATTCGATATGGCGGTTTTTAAATGATATGTGAACAGAATAGTATTTTAAATTTTCTAAATTATTAATTCTATTTATTTTCGAATAGTTATATAACAATTCGAAAAAAAATAGTATTAGTTATATACATAGTCTGATACTTTGTAACGTCAGCATTGCAACAATATATATATATATATATATATATATATATATATATATATATATATATATATACATTTACGCACATAATATGATAACGAATACGGTGACTACTCAAGATGGTGTTTTTTTAAAATGTCATAAATTCAATATGATAGTTAACTGAAAGTGAAGTCATGAATAAATATAAATAATTATATATACAGTCTGGAACCTCCTAACGACATATTATATATTTATTTATATAGTCCAGACTATTCAAGATAGTAGTTTAGTAGTAGGTAAAGAGAAGGAGGAAGCTCGAACAGAATATTTATCCTGCTATACTCATTATAATTACAGTGTAGAAAAGCAGGCAAAATTAGCTATACGATTGATTCTGGGCAATAAACTAATTTATTTGTCCAATTCCTCAATTTTAAAGGGATAGCTGAGTATGATAATGATAGATTCAATATTACAATTGCAAAAATAACTAAATATGTTTTTAACATATGTAACATATGTGCATTACCTTTTTATTATCTCTCCAGAAGTTGTTTATTATCTGTTTAATACATATTCAGAAGTTGTTTAAGCTATTTAGGAGCTGTTCATTACTTTTACAATACCTGATATTACTTGAGGTATGCTGTTTATCATTTATTCATTAGCTATTATGATCTGAAACGATATGCCCAGTATATTTCAATTTATACGATTTTGGAGGGTGTACTATATAACGATGTCCGACGCAACAGATGGCGTTGACATTAAAATCATTATTAAAATAGTAATAATATATATATAAACTAAATGAGGTAATGACATTTTTATACCCAAGATAAGCAATATATTTTATGATATATATGATCATGTGGAAATTATTAGTTATTGAAGGCGAAGCATTCTAATATTTATCTGGCTGAGGTGTTATGATAGAAAGGCGATAAAGTATATGTGATATGGTTGGGCATTGAAAAATTTATGCAACTCATATGTAAACAAAGAAAATGTGCAGTATAAATTTTAAAAAATATATATAGTACCTTCTTATTTCCAGTATTATATAATTATAAAATAATATATAGATAAAATAACTAAAATTGCGAAGAGAATTAACATTACGAAATTATTTACCCTGTGTCCTTGAAAGAATAAAGAATATAATTCGGCGTGAAGGGTACGTTAAGAAAATCATGACGGACCATAGATGAATCAACGGATTCAAAGATACATATAGTTCAAATATTAATACCCTGTGGATAGTCAAATCCATATTTATTGGTCAGTAAAAGACTAACCGTGTACTAATGAAATCACTAAGAACATAATATTAGCCACTTTATCAAAAGTTCGAAAGTAGATAGGATTCGTCGATTCCAAGCCTGTCGCCGTCGCCGGAAGTGGCATTACGCCACGTAAGGCGCGCCTTATGTGACGTGTTATATACAAGGCACTGTCACTGATGAAATTAAATATACGAGATTCATCTAAAAATGATTCAAAAGTCGATATGGCGGTTAGTCAAAAAGGCATTAATAAAAATTAAAAATCAAAATGGTGGTTCTTATTTTTATCACTGTTTTCATTTCTATTATTTTCCTTAGGGGTCGGAAGGGAAGGCGCCTGCTCTGTTGCTGAGCATCTGTAGCTGGTTGATCACTTTCGCCAGAATTAATTTCTATGCTAGGAGATGAAGCGGCCGCAACGTTTGCCCTTGATAGCTAGATCTTTGAACGGACATGTTTATTTAAAAAATGTATATAACTAGTTTTACTTACTTTATAAGTGTACGTAAAATAAGAAAAATTGACTCCGGAAGATTAAGTTTTATTATATTGAGTAAGGTAGGGACCGGAAGATAGGTACCTACTATCGCTACCCCTGTAGGGCCAAACGAAAATTTGCTGAACTTCATCGAATTCGTGTCTGTTCACTCTTTGTATGTAAAAAAATTGCTGAATCGAGGAAAAGATCCAAAGCTTTTAAACTTAATAATATTTGTCAGAAAGTCTAAAACAACGAGGAATTCATAAATAAAAAAAAATACGGACCGAAAATGTACAGAAGATATTGTATGTATAATACACACACGCACACGCTTGCACGCACGCATGCACGCAGGTACGCACGCACGCACACACACACACACGTATATATATATACACATATATTAGTCCTGCCATAAATACTGATATAAAGGTTTTTAAGTACAAAAAGAAAACTGCAAGTTGGATTTAAATCATTTTTTGATAGTTTATTTTGGCAATAGTAAGCTACAAAATACAATGCAAATTACTCGAAATGGCCGCCATTTGCCTTAATACAACACCGAAGTCTGCAGGGCCACTCATTAATCGCTGTACGGACGATATCCATGGGAAAATTGTCGACTGCTTCTGTTAACGCTTGCTTCAGTGATTCCAGGTTGCCATGGGGTCTTCTACAGACCATGCCCTTTAATATTGACCACAGTTTGTAGTCGAGCGGATTTAGGTCTGGGCTTGCTGACGGCCAATAGTCAGTACTAATAAACTCAGGTACATGATTTTCAAGCCATTGCTGAGTTGTTTTGGCCTTGTGAGTGGGCGCAGAGTCTTATTGGAATATCCATGGTTGGTTTTGGAACATGGTGTAGTTCAGGGGCTCCACCATATTGCTTAAAATGTCTCGTTGATAGTTTTTGGCCGCTGTTTTAACACCTTTTTCACAAAAATGCAAGCAAGTGACACCGTCATAGGATACTCCCCACCAAACCATCACTGAAGTAGGAAAATGACCTCGCTGAATCCTTGGCACCAATTCACTGGCTTCCTTGGAGGACCGTGCATACACCCTATCATTCTGCTTGTTAAAAGTTTCTTCCACGGTAAAAATTTTTTCATCCGAAAACAGAATTTTTTTGTAACGCTCTTTGCCGTACAACGATATCAGGTGTCCGCATTTTTTCTTCCTATTCTTTTTTAATTCAACGTTAAGGCGCTGTCCGGTTTGTCGTTTGAAAGCTCTAAGTCCTAGGTCTTGTTTAATGATACGGCTCATGGTTCTCGGAGCAATACCCATTTCACGAGCCATGATTTTCTGTTTGCGGACAGGATGTCGATTGATGCGGGACCTCACAGCATTGATGGCCTGTGGTGTACGAACTAACAAAGATACCCGGCCTCGCGGTAAACCACGAGGCGTACTCCAAAGAGTGCGCGTCGTTGATGCGTCTCCTGGAGGAGGAGAAAAAGCGTACTAACTATCATGGTTAGTACGCCCTGCTCTGCTCAATCGTGCGCGGATAATTATAATTCGGGGTGTATTAAATCGTGCGTTCAAATTAATCTAGGCCGTGGCAGACGCGCCACGGAATGCCTAGTTGAAAAATAAATTCGCGAAGAAATTAGCATCGGGGTCGTTCAAAACCCTTACGTAATAAAAGGCAAAGTATGTGGATTTCCTGCGCGTTTTAGGGCCCACTTCGTGAATAACGTTAACGATGAGGGGAATTTAGACGCGGTTAGAGCGGTGGTAGTAATAAACGACAGCGAATTGAAAAGTATTACGATAAGGGATAATAGCAATTCGGACGTCGTTAGTGTGGGAATTTCTAATAATAAGGGACTGAACGTCGTCGTCGTTTCGGCCTACCTGCCGCCAGGAAACAGGAACCCGGGCGCGTTCAGACCGAATTTTAGGAAATTTTGCGATATCGTCACTGGGCTTAACCTAAACGATAATAGAGTAATCGTAGGGTTAGACGGTAACAGTAAGAGTAGGTTGTGGAATAGTCCGACCGAGGACTATCGGGGTCGAGAATTTGAACGTTTTTTTAGAAAATCAGTCGTTAACGGTGTTAAATAATAACGATGTGCCCACATTTGTGGGGAATCGGGGCACTAGTTTTGTAGACTTTACCGTCGCGAA